>VOQK01004400.1:0-10274 GCA_015052645.1 Benitochromis conjunctus | reverse complement strand
TTATTTATTTTGGTGGGGAATCGCAGTAAAAGGAGCATTGCGCTGCAGCGCAGGTAATGGCTTTTGCTTTGTAGTTTCCTCCACACGCCTCACAATCCGATGGGTTTTGCAATGCTGCCCGTTTACTGAATTCCCCGATACGCTCATGCACTTGTTATATTTTCATATAATAATTCGGTTTGATTTTCTCTCAGCTTTGATAGGACAATTCCTTTGGTGCAACCTTTCTGCATTAGTATTCGTGTCAAATTGCTTGGACCATTTTTTATTTTATTTTTTTGCAAAGAGTGCACCTTTTACTTTAATCCATTTTTTATTTAAATCTGAAGCTGTACTGGAATTCATGGATCTGTATATGGAAAACATGTCAAATAAAAGAGTTCCCCCAGCTGAAGAGGGATTGGGAATACAGCTGTATTACAGTATGCTCAGTGATATTGGAATGCTATCACAGGGGAGGTTGTTTGTTTTTTACCCCATAGGATTATGAAATGAATCCATAATAGCTGAAAAAAATATTAAAAATATGTTTTTTTTTTTAAAACAACAGAAAGTGCAAAGTACATCTAATCTCACAATTAAAGTAATCTACACCAACACGGTCCTCACTGTACATTCAGAGTTTTCATCTCAAATAGAAAAGGGGGTTTGAATCAACAGGGAAGATAAAAAATAAATAAATAAATAAATAAAATAACTGTAATGAAAATGGATTAACGTTGATGAGATATAGCATCTGGATAAAAGAGCGATATTTCGCGGCTGAATAATCATTCAGGTCACTTTATATTTATTCTAGATATACATTTTCTTTGACACGATTATGTAAATATATACATGGCATTTTTAAGGGGATATCTAAATGCAGAATCTTGTTTGGTATTTAACGAAGGCTCCCTGAAACTTCTGATGCTGGAACTGTGTGCAAGAAGAGAAAATGAACCTGCGGAAAAGGGAGGGAACCCTAAACAGAGGTCAGCAGGTGTCAAGCTCCAAACTATAAGCTGAATCTAAGTGTGCTGTGTCCTAACCATTTCACTGGAAAGGAGAAAACATCTCTCTGGACTGGATTCGTCCTTGAAGGGTTATAATCTCTTTTCTCGGGCGACGCCACCCACGTTAACACTATGGGATGAACATACAAGTATTGCACAGTGCTCAACAAAATGCTGTGTGAAGCAACCCGCTCGCGCTCGGATAAAAGCCTCCTCTTTTTTTTTCTTTTCAGTTTTTTGGCTGCGTGAAGTCAGGCGACGTCACGCTCTCTCTCTCTCTCTCTCTCTCTCTCTCTTTGCGTGTAGAAGGGAAAAATGGCATTAAACGCTACGACATCACTACAGAACAGACTGGTTTCGCTACCTACTGATAAGTCTACATCTCTAAGCACACACGGCAGTCACAGTGATACACAAAGCAGTCCTCAGAAGACTCCTATGGAATGACAAGTAGCTTTTTCATAATAGTGCTATCAACTACACAATAACATTGAAAACATTTAGAAAGTCCTCCTGAAGCTAGCATCGAGTATATGCAAGAGGTTCCTCCAAGATAAGAGACTTCATGGTTTTCATGGATTACAACTTACTCCTTTCCTAATTGGACCCGTAGTAAAGGACATAATGAACTAATAGCCTGTGCAGACCATTAACTTTTACGGTTATTTCGTGCTCCCCTGGTGTAGTCCTGTGCCAACAAGAAAACAAAACTGATGTAATTGCTGTTGGCTGAAACGTGATTTGTCATCCTTGCTTTTTTTTCTTTTGTTTGTTGTTTTTGTTTAGTTTTTTTATTTTATTTGATTAATCCGATCTAGCAGGAGGATCTCTGGCTCCGCCCCCCTGCCCCTCCCCTCCTGCAGGTGTCCTCAAATAGAGGCGGCCAACAATCGTCCAAAAAAGGTTTCTAAAGAAGTCAACAAGCTAGTTCAAAGACATCCAGTGCAAAATAGCAGCCACATAAAAGTTAAAATTGGCAGTAAAACATGGCTAGCTCTATTGTCACTGTGAGAAGGCAACGCAAAGCAAAGACTGCGATTCAGGGCACCACTGCAGCCAAAGACATTGTTCCCAATAAACCAAAGCTACAACCACTAGCAAGTGGGAGTGTGCATGAAGAGAGGGTCTCTACATAAAGTCACCTCCCCGAAAATGGCAGTGTTTAGACTAAACTCGCTTCACCTCTGTCAATGTCACATTGACACAAAGTTTAAACATTACTCTTGATTTCTTTTTTTTGTCCTCTCCTCTGATTGAAGGCAAGGGGATCCTATCAGAAGAGCCTCCCCTGGTGTCAGTAGATCTCCCCTTCCCTCCCGTCCCAGCGTTTAGTAAAGATTGTAAAAAAAAACATGCACTTTACTAAAAATAGTCAAGATGCTGAATTAATCTAAAAAATAGTCGTCTTAAAACCAGAGCCCAGAGCGTGACCCTCACCCCCACCCACCCCTTTTTTTTTCTTTTTAAACTCCCTCACAAATGTTGGACCCCTGCCTAAACGCAATACACCTCCAGCAACGACAAGGCTGTTTAAAGTAAGCGGTTAATAAAATATTGTTAAACGAGTTTAAGGACACAATGGCTACAGCTTGGTGCTTTTTTTCCACATGGGGGTTGTTTCTAAAGGGGTGTTTCTTGGAGGCAATCAGTTCCATTGTTGGAAAAGAAAACTAGCCTTTAACTTGAGGACCTATTTCAGATGGAACTGCCAAATAAGGAAAAAAATGAAATGCTAACTGGTAACAAGTGTGCCTCAAGCTAAAACATGGAGGTCCTCAGATTGAGAAATAGGTACAAAAAGTCATAAGAAATCATGTGCTTGTATAATTTCCAGCAGCATAATTTATCCTACAGAACCATAGTAGTTAATGGCCTTGTATTTTGGAGTTTTGTGTGGATATATTCATCCGTCTGTCTTTTCTGTGATGATCCTTTGCTGAACTTAAAGTCCTTTACAATGTGAATATATTTCCACTAGCATCTTGCAGGTTGGAATTGTTTTTTTTCTGGAATGCAATAAAGTAATAAGGTAGAATTTTTAATCCTGGGATATATAATATTGGCTTTCCTCTATATCTGCATTTACATAATTTAAAATAGAACATCTTATTAAAAACATCAAGATATACACAGATTAGGAAACGGGTAACAACATACAAACACATAAACTAGAAATCATTTATGTCTGCATACTTATATATACAACTGTGGTACAATAAATTCTTTCAGTCATGCGCTATCTATACAGATCATATTGCTTAAAAGAAGGGGGGCTTTTGGTTTGGGTGGTTTAAGGGCTTGGATATGGAAATCAAAAACCGCTGAATCAAAGCGAGAACCTGATAGAAAAAAGCAGAGAACAGATGTTGCAGGACACTTCAACAATTAGGACTGTGTGTGAACTTAGGAGTGATGAAGCTGGGAGAGATTGACGGGTGGGGAGGGGGTAAAGTGGGGCAGGGAGTTACATGGATGGACCCATATATCACTGAGGTATTTACACATACTGGCTAAAGAGTACTACAAGGCAGGTACTGAAAGAGCCCTGCCTATTTCTTGACGGAGAGCTGAGCATCCACCTCCTCCTCAGGTTTCAGCACATGCCACTGGGCGATGGGTCTCCTGGGGTTGGCCAGCATGTCGGACCAGTGGCGCAGCTCTGTCCCCGTACTGTTGAGGCCTACAAAGACCTTACCGATGGCATCGTTCTTGCCGATCTTGTCATAGTCAAGAACAGTTATAACAACTTGCACTTTCTGCAGAGGGCGAAGAGAGGAAGAAAGAGGGAGACAAAAAAGTAAACAAAGGTGTCATCTGCGTATAGACTGTAAACTCCATCTACTAATATTTGCTTCAATAAATAGCTTTTTAAAAATATTGCCCAACTTAAAACACTTCTGAAATCAAGATTTTGTTTTATAGCTAACTCAGAATTATTTCTGTTCCCTTTATTTCACTCATATTTTAGAAGCGGTCCAAAAAATGCCATTTCTCAAATAGCCACTTGAGGCTTGCTACAAAAGTGAGTCAGCTGCCACAGACCTCCATTTAAAAGCAGCTGAAATAAATATGTGTTAAGGCCTCTGTAGCTAATTTTCATGTTCACAAGCTGCAATAATAATTAAATAACTCACCATTTATGTCTTGTCTTAAGGTTTAAAGCTGCATTACAGTGGATATAATAAACAACTGAACATTAAGATATTCATTTTCTCATGTAAGTTTATTTGTTTTGAGTCTGTTTTTGTTAGCCAAAATTGACATTCATTAGATCTTTACCTTGTTAAACAAGCTAATGAGTCATTATCATTAACCAGCAAGCCTCCAGGTTTACCTTCTCATCATGGTGTCTTCTATGCATGATTTCTATCCTAGACTCAGTTGCTATGTTTAAGTCTTATTTAATGATTAAGTGATTAATAAAAGAGGATAACAACAGGTCATTTAAAAGAGGGTGGGGCTTTAGAACATGGCTGTTTGCGACTGAAAAGTCACTATCATATAAACTTTACAAACCAACAGCTGCTGTCGTGGAGTACTGCTGCCATTTTTCATATACAGTCTATGGTTTTGTCTTAGAATTCAAAGGCCCGACTTTTGTTAAGCAAACACAATTCAAAGGTCAGTTTTTAATTCTGTGCTTTTTGTTTCAAAAATTGATTCACATTCATTTTCTAATAACTTTTAGCGCTAGCTTCAAAAAGACCAACTACAATCTGAAGAAAGACAATTACATGTCATATAATGTGTTATGTTGAGGGACAAAGGTTTTGATGCTTCTTTACTTATATGATCATCTCTGTGAGGTTTTCTCTTGTGCTTTGTGTTTTGGAGCAGTATTTTACATTTGACTTCTGATACAGTAGGTGTTTCTTGTTCTTTGTTGTAGGGTAGATTAATGTACGTATTACAGTATTAAGCACCAACAGTCCCTAATTATTTTTCTAAATTGTATAGTAATGTAGGGAATCAGGTGCTCCTTGAAACATTAGTGTTGATTAACAGTAACAAACATTCCCGATCAAGCTTTGCTTATTTTCAGAGCCAAGCACAGCAGTGAGTGATTACTCAGAGGTCTAAGACTCAGCTTCACTGTGTGTTTATTCAAAGGGACGCTGCAAAGAGGAGTGACCCGGGCGTCAATCTCTGGCAGAGAATATGAATTAGTGCACAAAGCGTCCTGATTAAGTTTCGATCCACTGGCACACTGAGATGGAACTACCGCCACCTGCATGAGCTCTGAGCCGCTGTTCTAAAAGAGCATGCCTAATACGCCATGTAATGAAATACTGAATAAGACTCCCAGATGGCCAGTTGGGGTTAGTGGGTTTTTAAAGGGACACTTCAGCTTTAAATTGGTCATTCAAACACGGCCTTCTTCAGTGGAAAATTAGCAGACCTTCGTGTTATTCATCACTGACCAGCCAGTACCGTTTGTCCTTGCTGTGACTGATTTGCCAATAATAATCATATTAGTGACAACGTTTTAAACAACAGCTCAGCAGTTTTAGAAACAAGCTTGATAGCTTTCATGGAATGAAATATGAAGATTGAATACAAGAAAAAAAAAAATCATGTCATGAACATTCATAACATTTATTTGCCTTTAATTCACTGTACCATCTCCAGCTGTTCAGAGGCCAAAATTGGAAATATATTGTTATCAGTTTTTTATCAATCCAACACAAACACATATGTGCTGCTTTCCCCCCCTATTTGTGCCGTTCTAGGCTCAAGTCAAATATAGAAAAGTTAGAAAAAACTGCACTCAATTTGCAAAAAAGTTAGACTTTGATGTCAAATGGGCTCAATGACTATAAGGAGAGCATGCATACATCTCAAATGGTGTCTGCACAGCTAATTGTGTGTGGGCTAAGGATGCTGCGAAATAACACGGGTCAATAACTAACCTTTTGTTTTTGTTACAAGATAGACCAATTAAAAACACTGCTTGTAATTCCCACACAATCTCAGAGACAATTAAAATCTTTCGATTATTTACTCAAAAAGTTCCTGGGTCAGGTTGGCGTCAAAGCCAACGCTTTGCCTCCGCTGATAAAAGTGGTTAATTTGCAGACTTCTATACGTCTGTGTAATTTAAGAATTGTGCCTGAGAACTTGATTAGCAAATTAGACTGTATTGGTGGAAACAGCACGTGTCTAATTAAAAGTCTTCCCAGTTCTGAGTGTCTTCATTTCAAATCAGATGCAATACAGCCAGAGGCCTAAAGAGCTGTCAGTGATGACAGGTTTGTTTAAACAGATCATTAGTTTAGCATTTAGCTCTTAGGCAGCTGGACTTTAACTGTTTTTTTTTAGGGTCGAATTAAGTCTTTTAAGTGCGTTTAATTCTGTTGTGGCTTTTACTGTTCAATAAATCTAATCAATGACAATTTTAGCATTTGACCAATTATTTAATAATCAACCTGGTTCTTGTTGATGAGATAAGAAATGTAAATTTTGCCAACATACTGGCATAAGCAGCACTAAATAAGGCCATGTTTGGATGGGGTTGATTGGGATCAGCGGTGTTTAAATTAAATCTGAGGCAGGCTGTACCAAACCTGTGATTTTTGAAATGTGGCAGGCTTAATCAATTTGACTTAATTACTGTATTGCCTGAAGAGATAATCTTGTTTGTTGCTATCCCTTTCTGGTGCAGGTTATGTATCTTTTATCCGTTTTTTTCACATAATGTCCTGGAAAAGCATCTGTGCTTCCTTTTCTTCTTGAATCCCAGCTACAGCATCCATTTTTCCATTGCTTACTCTAATTATTGTAGCATACTTGCTTAAATGTAAATAATGATGCTGATGAATGTTAATCATTGTGATATATGCTACAAACAGCACCAAGATCCATGCTACGGGCAATAACAAAGTGTAGACAATCACATCCATAGAGCAATTGGCTTGCCAAATTGCAAAACCCAGCTGATTTTAAGTGAAGCGCCTCTCATTATTCTGTTATGATGAAAAGCCTCTAAACTGATTATTTGGTAAATGAGCTCCCACTTAACAATGGCTTATATGCAACCAAATGTTTGCTGCTGGTTTGTATAGTTCCCTTTTCCCCGATGATTTAGCACTCTGTTCCGTAGGAAACATGACTTCAGCTTTAGGAATGTTTTGCAAACAGAAAAATGTACCTGGATTTGTTCAAATGGGACTTCAAAGCTAAAGGACTCGTTGTAGTAAGGGTTGAGGGTGTTCTTCTTGATTGTCGTCTTCTTCTTCTTCAGCCTCTTACCATTTTGCATCAGGTGGATTTTCACATATGGATCTAAGAAAAAGAAAAAGTTATCTTACAAATTGTTTTAAAGATTAAAATCCAGTCACGATCGCTTTAGTCAAAGAAGATTGTTATTTCTTCTGCAGCGATTTATATTTGGCAGTGCGTCTCAGTTCTGCGACTTCCCCTTCCTTCCATGTGCACAAAAAGTTTTAGAGAACAAGCAGTAGACCCCCTATATAGAAGGGAAAAGGCAATGATGACAACAGATTTGACACTAGTTAAATCGGAAACAGAAGTGGGTTGCAAAGCAGCTTGCAGCGGCTACATGGAGTTTTCCTTTATAGCCACCTATAGCCAGATTCACAAATGCATTGTACCAGGGCAAACTGGGTTTTAGTGTAAGTACTCTCAGTGACAAGACTACATGTGAGAGCATCAGTTACAATTTTTGTGACTCTTGAATATCCATTTCTTGAAGTTATTTTCTCAAGGAGCAAAATATATGGAGGAGAATATTTAAATCAAGTGCACAAACTATTTTACTGATGTTTGCAATGCACATTTTATTGCCAATTTCACTTATATTTAACACTGAAAAATGTCTTATTTAATTGTGCTTGATATTAAAATGAACCAACTGCGTCTGTCTTTAGAGACCATCACAACTTTTGAGTTTGAGTCCAGTGAGCTGGACGCAAACTTACAGAACTCTTACATAATGTTTAGCCCGTTCTATCTTCTTGTTACATCAGATTTTACTCACGATTTCCAGGTCCGAATGCTCCTTTGGTTCACAAAAATAAACACATGCTGTGGTACCACTGACAGTGAAAAGAAGTCCAATTTCTTTCAGCTTCAATAAAGCAATAAGTGTAGCTATTCTCCCATATGTTAACAACCTCTGCAAACTTTAGCAAAGTTGGAGATCATCAATAACTTTGATTGTTTACATCTAACTATGTATGTCGTTCTGACTGAAGTATTTATAGAAAAAAAAAACAGCATTGTATAACCTTGGATGTAAACATAAACAGGAAACTAAAAATCCAATGACGTTTGGAGCATTAATAAAGTTGAGCTAGTTGGCTTGTAATGATCTGCTATCTTGTAGCTAGCTAATGAGCTATGGTAAGGCTAACATAGACACGTTAGCGTAGGGAAAATGTTATCAATAAATGGTCTTGTTGGCAGCTATGAAACATTTTTTATTGTAGACTTAATGTCCACACTGAATCTTAGTCAGACCCAGACTGATTCTTTTGTAAAGCTTTCATCTTTTTGACATCCAGGACGCCATGAGCCCATAGGCTGTTTGTGTACACTATAGCCGGAGGCCTTAACCCCCCCTGCAGAGCTCAGGGTGATCATTGTTTGTGTGCTTGTTATTATGTGACATCTCTTTAAAATACATCTAGTCATTTGATCCATTCGGAATACAAAAATACTGATATAGTTCACCATCAGAGTCCAGTGTGTTTATATCACTCAGTTAACCTTCCCCTTTCAAGAGCCCCATTGTCATCTGTCCAAATGCCACCTCAAGTGGCACCCAAATGGTCTGCGTCGCCCGTCCTCATCTGGCAATCAGGTGGAGTGTGTGTCTGAAAATATCAAACCACCCACCGCTTTCATTTATGATGTGATGCCACTCGTCCTAATTTGTTTATGTTCTCCACATAGTTATTAAGACCAAACTGGAAAAGAGGAGAGTTTGTGCCTTTCTTTGGGCATGTGCTGTAACTGACACAATGGCAGGGAGCCTTTTGAAATGTCAGATAAGTATCAGGTTTTTTTTGGTTTAACTGACAGATTAAAAGGACAGAGTGAGGCTCGTAAATTCAACATTTAAGAGCTTTATGAGCCCAAACTATGAGCAGCTAAAGACTACAATCATTTCCACTGTAATTTTTAGCAACACACAAAGGATCAAAAATTCAAATACGGTTAGTATTTAACCTTTCTGCACAGGTTAGCCTTTGTAAGTTCAGAAAAAAGGAGAAATGCAGTCATTTACACCTGTTAGGGTAACAATCTGTTCAGTAATACTCTGATACACTGTCTGCTGGCTGACAGTACTCATCACAGTCATGCCTACTACTGTAGGGGGCGCTATTCAGCCAGTCAGCTGTTGAAGGTACCCTAAAACATTCTGCACTTACTGTTAGAAATAATACTATATTACATCCCACTGTATGCAGTGGCCAGGTTTTTTTTTTCATGTGTATGACAAGCCTGATTTTTGTTGTTTAAGGCATTTACCAAGAAAGCCATTTAAGTATATAATTGGGGCTGTATGGGTATACTTAAATCTGCAAGTAAACCGGAGTTCTCTGAGTAAAAACAGGGCTGCATGAAGAAATTTAACCTGCTCAGCTTTTTCGAATATCGTTGTTGACAAATTGATATCAAACGGTATGACGATGGTGATTACGATATTGGTTTGTCTGACCTGGTGTTAATTCAGCTGTGCCATTCACGTGGAAGGGACTGTGTTGGTGCCAGACACAGAGTCAGATCATTTTATCGACTGCATTCTTTTTAATGACCAGCAGGGGTACTGAATCTGTTAAGAACACCTGTGTGAGAATCACAAATCTATATTCTTAGACATTATATGCTTGATACAAGTTTAACACTGACTTTTATAATGTCTTAGATATAGTGATACAGTTTAAGGCTTATATTATTTACATTGTTTTAAAATGTACTATTGTATTAATTAAGTAAAAAAAATACGTATAAGCTTTTGTGGAACCAATAGTGGATAAAAATAGGTTTTAAGAAAGCCTTAAAACAAGCCCATGACACCAATAAAAGGTGGCTGGCATCTCCTGTAATGGAAACATTGGGAAATTTGACACCCAGTTATTTCCAAGGAACCTATGAGGTGATTTTTTCTTCGTTTGTTTTTAAGAAGGCAGAGTTAGCGATACGGGAATAAAAAAAAGCAGGTATAAACTTTCTCAAAAGCAGTTGCTGCAAGCAAACACTTGGATTTATTCCTTTTTGAAGAAATAACGTCTGAAAGTACTCTGACTTTCATCT
>VOQK01004389.1:2256-13996 GCA_015052645.1 Benitochromis conjunctus | reverse complement strand
ACAAGATGGGATGATTTCCCAGCTCTTTCCCAGGAGTCTTCTAGGGTCTTTGCATTTCATGTGCAGATTGTTCCACCATGTGGCCATTTTATGCCATTACATACTCTGAGTACCTTGGATTAAATGGCTTGAGTGATATTCATGTACCAGCTTTACATGGATATGTCTATTTGTTTTTATTGTAGTAACAGACTCCTTTTCTCAAGTAATAGTGGAGTACTTTTTACATTTGTCTTTTTGAGGCCACAAACCGTGTGCATGTAAAATATGTGCTCGTAAAATTCAATTGTTACTTTATTAACACAAATGTTTTTAAGAGTTCTCATCAATTTATATTACAGCAACTGCTTTTCTGTAGTGTGCACATGCCATGTCAGTCAGACTGCTGTAATAATGCAGCAGAAGCAAGTGAAAACTAAAACTTTATCCAAGGACGGACAGTTGTTTGCTCTCTAGTAGTCATGCTTGGGCTGTCATGGAAAATTGACTGAGGCGAGAAAGTGATTGTTTTTTCCTTTAGGAGACACAGCTACAGATATTGTGCACCATATTCATTGTCCCGTTACAGTGGAAAAATAAAAGCCCTCGTCATGGAATGATACTTTATTCAGCCTCTTTCCATTTCCACAGACACAACTGAGTTGTTTCAAGCATTAAAATTTAACCAGCTAATGAGTCAAAGACAGCATCATTGTTAACCTGTAACCTACTTTTAAAATGTTAAATTTAAACTCTGTAACATCTACCATTTTTATTACATACTCTTATTTAAGGATATTCATTTACACTTTAAATAAAGTGATATGGTTTTGTCTGCCTAAATTGTTACAGCAACAAATCCATGTGGCCAAAAAAAGAGAAAGAAACTATAAACTACTGAATGTGGTTTGGCAGACACAACTCAGATTTTTGGAAAAGCCTCAAAAAACAAGTTTCAGTTGAAAAAACTCAAACAAAAGTTGGCAAGAAGAACCAAAACATAACAAAATAACATGGATGGAGAGAATTTCATGTAGAGGTTTATGAGAGCAGGAAGACGGAGAGACAGGAAAGTGGAGAATTGAAGCAAACTGGTAAAGAGAATTGGAGACAGCCAGGAAACTGGAAACCTTCTTTTGCTGTTTTCCATGGTAAACTGTGGCGGGTAGTCCTATAAAGTGGTGTGCCTCAGCCTTGCACACATATTGAACTAATGGAGTCTGTATTTTTCAATTCAGTTCAGTTTTCTTTATATAGTGCCAAATTGCAACAGCAGTTGTCACACTTTATAATGTAAGTAAGGTAAATGATACAGAGAGAAAACCCCTTCAATCATTTGACCCCTTATTAGCAAGCGCATTGGCGACAGTGGGAAGGAAAACCTCTTTTAACAGGAAGAAACCTCCAGCAGAACCAGGCTCAGAGAGGGGTAGCCAGAGATGAATAATAACTAATGATTAAATGCAGAGTGGTGTATAATCAGCATGGGACGCCCCCAGAAGCCTAGACCTATTGCATCATAACTAAAGGAGGATTCAGGGTCACCTGATCCAGCCCTAGGATCAGGTGCTGATAGGAGAAATATGCTCTCTCTTTCTAGTCCTTGTCAGTACTCTTGCTGCAGCATTTTGGATCAAACGAAAGCTTTTCAGGCAGTTTTTAGGACATCCTAATTAAAACAAATTAAAGTAGCCCAGCCTAAAAGTAATCAATGCATCAAACAAAAAAAATAGAAAGTATTGTCTTTGTTTTCTTATCAGCTGATTGTAGAGTTATGTCAAGTAGTGTTTTCATTCACAACATTTATTAGTAGTGCAAGCTAATTTAAATGTGAAAATAAAAAGATTGTTTTACTGAAACAGGCCTTCTCTGCTACTGGAACTGTTGTCCCAGGTTATGGCTAAAACTCTGCACTAATTCCTGTTCAAGGCACACATAAGGGGAAGTTTTCAGGACAGGCGCCACCCTGTGGTTAGTTAAGCAACTGTTGCTTTTCTCAAATGAAACCCAAGAACATGGTATTAAGCACTATTTCACCTCAGTGTGTAGACCGACAAGAAGTTTTAAAATGTGGGTATGCATAAAAATTAGGTCCACTATTGTCGCCTTTTTTACTCATATACATCAAATCCTTCTATTGAATATAGATAAGCAAGGCAGAATTCACCATCTTTGTTCTCATAAAGTATTAGCTCATGATGCGTATCCATGTAAATTGGCACTCCACCAAAGGAAAATCACCAGGACCGTGGAAAAAATATTTGTTTCACAGATTTTTATATCTGGGATTTAAAAACTTCAAGATAATCACCTGCACACCTCCAAAATCACAGAGGAACCTCGTGAAAAAAAAAATCACTTTAAAACAGGGATATCAAACTCCTTTCACATTATAGGCCACATACTGTAAGGATGGGCAATATGTCCAATAAATGACGATAGGCGATATATTCTCGCAGGTGACTTTTTGATGGGCGGAGCAATGTAATCATGCACCGACTGATTTGCGCATTTATAATACAGAAGTAGTCAAAACATGGAGGAACTAGTTGCCAAAAAAATACAAAGTCGGCAGTTTGGGATTTCTTTGGCTTTAAACCGGATGAAAGAGGTAAACCTGAGGATGTAACCAAAGGGGTGTGCCACTTGTTCTGCCAGCAAAGGACTCAAACACGACTAACTTGCATTAGCATACATGTGTCCACCATCCGGCTGAGTATGCTAGGCTATCACCAGCTTCTGCAGCTCCATCAATAAGCTGTGGAAAAGCTTTTCACCAGCAGAATATCCAGAGTGCTTTTACTAAAATGGTTAAATATGAAAAGGACAGCCCCAGGTGGACACAGCGCACAGTAAGCCCGATAAAACCTAGAACGGCCTGTAAACACGGCTATAGTGGGGAAAAAGAAGCCAGTTTCTATTTGTTTTCCTCCCCACATTGTTTTTTTTTGTTTTTTTTTTTTTAATTAAAATAACAGTTTTTATTTGTTTGTGTTATGAGTTTGAGTAAATGAATCACTGTTGCATTTGGGCGCAAATGCACTCTGAGGAGGGTGCATTTGCTTGCAGCTGGAAGAGGGTGTGGTTAAAACAGCCCTATTATTATTATTTTTTTTTCCCGTTGACTGCTTCTCTTAGCTTCAACCAACATTATTAGCAAACTTACTCATGGGCAAATAAATAAATCGCTCTTGTAAAAAACGACTGGTGAACGGCTCAGCCTATTGTTGATGGTCCAAGAAATTCGTCCTCAGGTTATCTATATGATAAAGAGAACTTTGCCTGGAGTTGTGTACACATGTACTATTCATTCATTCATTCATTCATTGCCAGTAAAGCCAAACGGGTTTCATGCAAATTGTGGCATTCAATCATGTGAGCAATGCCAACAACCACTAGGTGCTCTTTCTTTATTACCTTGTGTCCGTCTTCTGCTCTTTTCTTCTTTTTTCTGATTTCACATAACGAATCATTGCACACACAAAGAGCAGCTGTAGCCAAAAGCCCCCACTGTTTCTGCTCCATGTTATATAAAAAGGAATCCAGTTGTAGTCATGCAACCAGTGACCCTAAAATATATCAGTTTATCACTTAAACCTCTCACATATTGACTTTAGATGTGAGAAAGGTACAAAACTCAAGTCTTTCTTTAGGCTTTTCAATGAACAGTTGGTGTGAATACAATTATGTGAGATTGTTGGGTTTTACTCATGTGCTTCTGTATGGTCACAGGTGTGTATTCTGGTCCTTTAGTTAAAGGATAAGGATGCTGCAACATATTTAATCAGCAGCTGAGAAAGTATTGAAATATTTCTGTTTCCAAGAATTTCAGCTTGGAATATAACCAGAGAGGGGTATTTCCTCTCTGGTTATATTCCTCTCTTATGCAAGCTTCTTTTTTTCCCCCTCATGTCATTAAGGCAGCGTATCAATAGCTGAAGATGGTCTGTCCCTCCTTTTAAAGGCAGATAGATCTGCAAGTCATCTGCAAAACAGTGGAATGAAATGGGAGAACTGGGAGAAAATGGAACCCAATGGCAACATACAGTGCAAATAAGGCAGGAGCCAAGATCGAGCTTTGAGGTGCACCATAATTAAGAGGGGATGTTTTGGAGCTATGGGGGCCCATGTTGACATAAAAAGTCCTTCCTGATAAATAGGACCGAAACCACTGGAGAGCAGACCCTTTTAGGCCAGCATATGATTCCATTGGTGATAGCAGGATATCATGGTCGACCGTGTCAAAGGCTGCTGTCAGGTCCAACAACAAGAGGGCAGCAGGTCTGCCAGAGTTACACGAATATCATTAAAAACCCTTAAAAGTGCCGTCTCAGTGCTGTGTAGTGATTTAAAACCAGACTGAAACTTTTCAGAGATCTCATTAAGATCAAGGTGGGCTTGCAACTGTAATTAGACCTTAGGCTTTTTTTTAATGGACTCTTTGTTTATTTCTTTTTTGTTTTTTATTTTTTAATTAGCAGATTTATTGTGTGTGCTGTTATGTTAAGGGGATAGCTTTGAAGTAACAAATCTTTTAACTGTACCAGTTTTCTTTGTTCAGAAAGAACAACTGTGAGACTTCATGACACAAGTAAACACATGTTTAAGAAGTACCGTCTTAAACCAACTTCCAAATACTCCAGTGTGTGACTTTAGAGAGACATGCACTGTTAGGGAAGGACACGGAGACTCTTCTACCCTGTTTTTAAAGAATGTGGAAAAATAGAGCTGGCAGAGAGCACAGAAACCGTCACTTTCTGTACTTGTCAAGCTCAAAGAAACGGCGGCAGACGCTGCTCTACCTTTCTATCTTTGACAGAGAGTAGAGAAGACAAGCAGGTCAGCCGGTTTTCTCTGGCTAGAGCGTGGGAGAGCGCAAGAAAAGAAAAAGCAAGGAAGGGAGAGAAAAAGACAAGTTGGTGGTTTGCCTGTGTCTCTGCATACCTGACTAATGATAGAAAGATCAAAGTCTACTGGCAGGAATGGAGGGAGAGGAGGGAGAAGGCAACCTTACACCTTCACACACTCACATGTGGAGGTATCCTGAGGCCGTGTTTCTCCTAACTATAAAGCCTAAAAAAAAATCCTTCCAACAATTCCCTTAGGAGAAAAACTCTGAGCATCTATGAGGCTGGAGATGCTGAAGTTAGGTGTAAGTGTGAGCTTTTTAAGGTCTGACTGGTTGATCAAAAGTTGAAAGAAACATCCATTGCTAGTAAAAATTAGAAGAGAGAGTGAAACTGTGTGACAACTGCATCTTTAGTCCAGAGTGTTTTACATCTGTGATTTCCCAAAACGGTTGGAAAGGTCAGGCAGGTCTTCTTTAGTGAGCTCGGGCCCAGAGAAGGGCATTCCTGGATGATGTGGGTTGTTGTTGTTGTTGTTGTTGTTGTTTCCTCTCTTTTGCATGGTTTTCTGAAGAGTTTCTGAGCCCATGCAGTGACTTCATTACAGAATGAGGCCTGTTTTTGATTCATTACTACATGTGAATGTAAATTTCTCACCTTGGTACCAGGACTTTGCTGGATTTGTGAAGCTTTTTAATAATAACATATGGCATTAATGATCAAATTCAACAATTCTTTGCACTTAAAAGTTAAGAAAAGTTATTCTTAAATTGTTGAACTGTTTTCTTATTCAGTCTATCACAGAGTAGTGGAGCCGTCACTATTTCTTTACTTCAACAAGACTGAGTTTGTGTGACGAGCTCTTTTTAGACCCAATTATATTATGAAATAAACTCATTAGTTGTTAGGATGGCTACTTTATTTAATGTTTTAACCATTCCAGCCTTTCCACTCTTTTGTTGCCACATCCCAAAGTCTTTGACTCATTTAAATAAATATGTGAATAAAATATATATTACATTGTCAGATTTAAACATTTAATATGTCATCTTTATCCTATTTTCATTTCCATATTGGTTTTTAAATGATTACAAACCAATGTATCTCAATTTTATTGACATCTTTATTTGCATTCATTCATACAGAAGTGCTACTGCTTTGCACTTTGCTCCTTTTAAAACTTTGAGTATTCTCACTGTTGCTGCTAATATTAGTCAGTGATTAAAAGAGATAGTTACACAATAATTACATGATATGTGCAAGCAAATCCAATGATTGCTAAACCATGTTCAGTGTATATTTTAATTTGAAAAACCTCACTGGTAAAACCACAAGAGGGCAGTCCAGCCTAAGATGAGCGAACTCCTTTTCAGGCATTCATGATTAAATTTGCTGGATAACCCGTTTTTGTCACCTGCATGTATGTTTGTCTTTAGATGTCTGTGCAGCCTTCACATTTCTGTTTGTTTGTTTCAAAGCATGTGTGATGAAAAGTATAACCTTATCCAACATTATCCGTATTACATTTTAGGTTATTTTTATTCTGACTTTGCCTGCGTGTGCATGACTGTAAAGAGCACTCGCGTCCCCCCACCAGCCACCCACACCCTTCAGGTATCTGAGCTAATGTAAAGTAAAGGACACATGAATGAATGCAGTAGTGAGTGCTGCTCCGAAGAGGAGGAGGAACAGAAGAAGAGGAGAGGTGAGTTCTCCTGACCCCTCATCAGACGGCAGAGGAGAAAAGGGGAAGAATACGGCATTGTGCCCGAGCGCCGAAGATGATGAAATTCAAGATCCCCGCGCTCAGGCTTCGTCTTAATCTGGGGGCCCAACCTTGCGCTAGGCTAATCCCTCCCCGTCGAATTACTGGCCCCGGCTAGATTGTATTTTGTCATTGAAAATGGCAGTGTCAAACACTACCTTTTTCTCTCCTCTATTTGTTCGTCTGCCAAGGCGAATCGCATAATCAAAAGATGGAGAGAGGGAGAGCAAAGAGGAGAAAGCGATGGAGAGAGAGAGAGGGAAAGAGGCGGAAGGCTGAAAATGGCTACACAGTAGTATCTCTAAATTGCATGCTACCCTTGCCTTTCACCCTTTTTCAAACAGGCGCGTATTATCAAAAAGGTGGGCAAATTGAGAGTCAAAAGATTGGACGGCTATATTTGAAGGCATTGTGCTGACAGGCTCTTTTGTGTGTGTGTGTCGGTGGTGGTGGTGGTGGGGTTAATATGTGTATGTATGTCTGTGTGTATTCTCTCTGCGTTTGCATATCAGCCAAAGCTGGAGATGGGAGACCAACTTCCCTCATCTTCAAAGCTTTGTGGAGGGATTTAAATAACACACGCACGCACGCACACACACACACACACACACACACACCATTGCATTTCATGCGAGAAGCTATCATGTCTGAATACATTGAATATACAGTGATACACACTCAAAGGCCCATCTTTCCTCCCTATAACTCATACTTCACCTTTTTCACTCACATTACATCAATGTCACCCAGGCAGGAAGGTGCTTCCAAATCGGCACTCACACCGTTTGACAGCCTGTCTGCTGCACGTACACACATTTTAAATATCGAATTTGATATTGACACTTTATATACTGACAGCTTTTTCTTAACCTCCTTTTAAAAAATAGTTAAAACCTTTAAAATGTGACAGTAAAGCTGATTATGTCTCTGTTATAGAAAAGGAAAAATATCTAATTTATAAGTGTGTAACAATTTTCAAACCAAGGCTATGGTTTCTAAGTCCTAACCACAGTTATACTGATATCTTATGTGGTTTTTGTGATCATGACTATTTAATGCAACAAACTGACTTTTAAAACACGATGCAGTTGTTGAAAAAACAGGATTTTATTTGTCGTTATCGCCTGACTGTTTAAAACCAAAGTGTTTCCAAGCAGCTGAGTTGGTTTTTCTCCTCTTCTTAAAGTCTCTCCTCCTCTTATCTTGGCCTGAGCTGAGTTTGGAGTTTTAAGGAAAGGCTAAAGTAGATCTCGGTAAAGGAAAGACAAAATAAAAGACACTATGCCAAAAAAGAAAGTAGAAAAAAAAAACTTAACAAAACAACATGAAATTGATTATCTTACTTTTAAAATGAATGGAGGTCATAATTGCATGGAAATTCAATTGTTTAATTGCGTATCCCTAACTGAGACCAAAACCTGTGAGTTTCATCTAGTTTCATCAACTAGTTCATCTACCCATATCCATGTGATGCCTCTCTGGAGCTGTTATCGACTGGTTAAAGCATGGTGGTCTGATATTGTAGCAAAGGAACTGGAAATGCATCACAATAATGGAGTTTATTTTTAGTTCATCAATACAATCACAATCAAGTGATTTAGGCCAATGGTAAAAATCTTATTTTTTTAATATATATATATATTTTTTATGACTTATTCCTTTTTGAAGGAAAACTGAGGCACGAACCAAAACTGTAGCCCAGAAGTTGACACCTGAACTTAGCCCAAAACCAAGACAGGAGCTTAAACTGTAGCCGAAAGGCCGTGATGTGAATCTGGCCAAACCGAGATATGATTCTGACATAAAAACTGAGGCGTGAAACAGAACCGTAGCTAAAAAAAATCGAGATGTTAACGTGGCCCAAAAACCAAAACAAGCTGCAGCTAAAATAATAACTGAAATCATAGTACAAAAAGCGTGATGTTAAACGGTCCTAAAGCTAAAATTTTAGCCCAAAAAGTGAGGCGTGACATGAAATTAGTAGTCCAAAATCTGAGGCATGAGCTAAAATCATGGGCCAAAAAACTAAGACGAGAGCTGAAGTGCTAACCCCAAAAACTTAGGTATGAATGCAGACATAAATCAAACTGTGGTATGAAATACTTCTGATGTAGTGTTTTTTTGTTTGTTTTTTAAACATGAATTTAAGGGTAGATGGACAATTACACATGGAACAAAACAAAAACAACTTATATCCGTATTTGACTTGTATGCGGTGTACATGGTGGGATTGTCACCATGGTTTATGATCACGTTTCACCTCTTTTGATCACCTTCTTGTTGCGTCCTTCTCCATCTCTTTTTGTCCTCTTCATTCTGTTTCTTCCTCTCTGAGGTGAAGTACTGGCTATTGTGGACCACATCCAACTCCATTAAGGGCCTTTCCACGCCACATATGCCCACTCGCACAGTAACACAGTCACATACTGACACACACAGTTTACAAAAAAGACATACACACACACACACACAAATGTGCCTCCATCACCTTTATACACACACACACACACACACACTAATGTACCTCCATCACTTTTACACACATACACGTAGCCATGGTGTGTATACTGCTCTCCCCCCTCCCCTGTCTCTGTCTGGAACACATTACGTAGGCCAGTGACTTGTGAGCGCTGACTGGGCCTCGGGGAAGAAAAACACAATTATTTCAGCCCTCGGCTATTCATGCAAAGGTGACAAAAGCTGGTATGAAGTATGAAATCCCAAAAGTTTCTCCCGTGCCGCGGCCGACAAATTGGGATTAATTTGCGCTTGTGTGCACGCGTGTGTCTCCAAAGTTTTCACCTTTGCTCATTTCCCATTTCTTAAATAGTTTGGAGAACTCAAAAGGCCTAATTTATTGTGTCAGAAAGAAGAACGTGTGCATTCGCTTGGGTTATTTGTATGTGAACGTAATGCTAATTTTAGATAATATATGCTTTATAGTTCAAAGATTGAGGCATGTAAATAATTTCCTGTGCATTTATGTGTGTGCGATTGTAAGAAGGCGGGAGGTTCCTAGAATGGGATCACACATTCACACATGCTTTCCAAATTAATTTAATCTAATTAATTGCCGTGTGGAGAGAGGACAGATGCTTGTGATTACCCCCCACTTTCAGACCACTCCCTGGGCTCACACACACACACACACACACACACACACACACACACACACACACATGCATACAACTGTTACCACCCTAAACGCTGCCATTTTCTGCCACTGTGCAGCTAAAAATATTATTTTAATGCTCTGAAAGCACATCAGCAATTTGTTGGCTAAATAAGGAAATGATGCAGTCACATTATGGAGGAAATTACCCCACAATTCAGCTTAAAGTGAGACAAAAAACAAAAACAAAAAAACAGTTATAAGGAGAGTGTCTGTTTCTCCTTTGGTGCCGATGTGGGTATATTTTTGTCTTTGTGTAACTGCACCTGTGTCTGGGGAACTCTGTATTTGGCTGCGTTTCCAGCCAGTTATGTGTTAGGGTGCTGTGTGTGGCTGCGGAGGCCGGGTGGTCCCTCCTGTCGCCCTAATAGGCTTACTGGCCCCTAATCCACACCACGCCACCCTGTCACATGGCCAGTCTGCTGACTAACTGCGACCATTGCCATAGAGGTGTGTGTGTGGGTGTGTGTCTCGAACTACATGT
Source organism: Benitochromis conjunctus (assembly GCA_015052645.1). NCBI lineage: Eukaryota > Metazoa > Chordata > Actinopteri > Cichliformes > Cichlidae > Benitochromis > Benitochromis conjunctus. Next base: position 3,749 of record VOQK01004389.1, on the reverse strand, counting down.
CTGTGCTGTTGTCATGCTTGTCTGTAACTCAGCATGTGGTGGTTGAGAGACTGAATATGTATGAATGTTTTTTTTTTCTCTTTTTTTTGTATTTATTGCATGTTTGTGTGTTAGACAAACAGAACACAATCCATGTGTGTATAATCCACAATTTCTAATTTACATTCTTGTAAGTTTAGAAACTGGAATTTTGTTTGGAAAAACACATTAGAGAGACGCTAAATTCTTTTGGTTCACCTGTCACATACTACCTTTAATTTCAAGTGGGCCGTGTCTGGAAAGTTTGTTGATTTTGTCCCAAAGTTGTTTCTAACAAGGAAAAGAAAGGTTGACTTCGACTGGACGTCAGAAAAAATACAGAGGCCTGTAACCGTCACATGATACAATTCAGTCTAGTCCTCTGGGTGTCGGAAAATAAAACAACCCTGAGATTCACGAGCAGCGTCAGTGTTGAGGTACTGTTGCATGTTGGGCACCTGGCGAGATTTAAGCTAATTTAAATGTCCATCTTCGTGATAATGTTTTCAGTGTCACCTGTAGCTATAACACTTGTAACAAAGACATGTTTTCCCACCATCTTTGCGCCATTAAATTTCAGTTCAGGATTATTTAAGTGACCAAGAAATGACATCATTACATTGTTACAATGAAACGTTACAGTTCAAATCAAAGTGAAACTGTGACTCAGTTATCCGGCTCAATTTAACAATCAGATATCCACTTTCATGACGTGATTCAGTCTAATGACATACAATACATTTCTTCCTGTTGCAAACTAGAGTGGAAAGTTTTAAAAACCTTGGAAATCTGGCCCAAATTTGACACTAGAGATATGGCACATAGTGTTCATATTGTATATACATGTGTATACAAAATCTGCAAGGTGTTCATGAAGCAGAAGTATAAAGATACTGATTTGAAACATGCCTGTTTAGTACAAACTTTGATTATTATCGTATTTAATTTTTCTTTGCAGTAATTTAATTAATGTCTGTATGAGAAGGCTCTGCTTGTTTGTTTTTCATGTTTTTGTGTCAGTCAAAAGAAGCTTTATTAACAAGTCAATTTACCATAATGGCAGCTGGCTTAATTCAGAAAGGACTCGGCATATTCAGAACTAGAAGCAATACTGAAATGCATCTTTTTTTTATGCGTGTCTGTAACACTCCTATTTAGATTGTAGCTCTTACATATACTCAGACACACAGAGGCACCTTTTGATTTGTACAGCTTTTGGCACACGGCTGCTTGGCACACACCATATCTGGTGTGTGTGTGTGTGTGTGTCTTCGTGCGCACGTCTGTTTTTGCTTACATGCATACATGCACGTGTTTGTTAATTAAACTGATTAAACTGTTGCCCCTGACAATGTGGGGCTTTGCTTCTGTGCTTGCATCATCTTTTTCAGTTTGCTGTCCGTGTGGGTGTAGTTTTGCTTTTAGTCCCGTTTTCTTTTGTCTGCTTTGATTTGGTTTTTTTCTTTGTGAGTTTT
>VOQK01004387.1:128404-140551 GCA_015052645.1 Benitochromis conjunctus | reverse complement strand
GGCATACTTTGCAATATGTGACATACAGTATCCCATACATTTTCAAAATCCATTTGTCCCACGTCTTCATTGTAGCTGTGCAATGTATTGAATAGAAATACCCTAATAAAAGGGCAGCACTTACATAATGTCACATTATTAAGCATTATTAAGGTATTAGTAAGGTTTAACCAAGTGCTTAATTCATCATTTATATAGCATTAGTCCTCCTAGTATGCCATTTATAAATACAAGTATATTATCACGACTATGATTATGATTATTATTAGCAGCGATGTAGTAGCAATTTTAGCTGTGCATAATTTCACCATGTCCAGCAGTGATAGCTGTACATGGTGTAACAGTAACATATGGATATACATATCTGCATTTATGAATGGCATACTAAGGAAGAGTAATGATATATAAATGATGAATTAAGCACTTGCTAATACTTTACTAATACCGTGATAATGTTTAATAGTGTGACATTATTATAAAGTGCTACCAAAAAGAAAGTCTTAGCCTGCTAAATGTATCTATGACAGTTTAAAATAAATTGTGGCTTCATAGCTCGTTTCTCTAAAGCGCCGAGTGCTGATTTCTAAAACAAGTTAAATTAAATGCCAATATGATAATGATGCCATGATGTTTTTCTACACAACGACTGCCACGTTTTATTATACATTTTAATGTAATATGCTAACAAATTTCCAAACGAGCAGAACAGATTTAAAAGCAAAACACAATAAAATGATCAGTCCAGGTTTTAGGAGTCAGATATATTTATACAAAGTTTTGGCACAAAATCATAAAATCACAAAATCATCAAAGAATAAAACAGAATGCTGAAAATCAGATTGTTCTGATAAGTAAGTTCAAAGTAACTATACACACAAACTTAATAACTTACCATTGCGCCCGTACTGTATTAATCCCTGAATGACAATCTTGAATTCAGATTTTGTCCTCTACCACTTAAAATAAGTGGTAGTGGTTAAAAGACAAAAACAAAAAAAACACCAAAAAAACACCAACAAGTTGTTAAAAATCTATAAGGTGCTTATCTTGCATATCATCAAGTCAAATTAGCCCATTTAAACATCTCCGCATGCTCGCACACACCCATAAAAAACAAGCGAGGTGACTGTTTTACCCCACAGAATGGGCTGTGGGAGGGTGCAGTGCGTGAATTGAAGAAGTACATGTGTTTCATTTCCTTCTTTCAACGTATGTTGCATTTCATTGTCAACTGAGCCCAAGAATCCCCCATTGGCATCGCAAAGAGTGCCAGTCAATTCCCCAAATAATGTGAATACAGAGTTTAAATTTAGCACATCATTAATAATTATTATTTCATGAATAATAAAGCTGTTCAGTATTCGCATATAACAATTCATATACAGGAGTACATTTAAAGCAATCTAGAGAGAAGAAACTGCATTTTCCAGCATATTGTTTTCTTTACAGTGTCTCTTTGAAGAGATTGTTGTATTGTTTGTGACCTTCGGTTGCTAATACACTCCTCAGGCTGAACCAAAAGTATGGCTGGGCTTGAGGATTTGTTGGCCACTCTAGCACAGACCTCTTATACAGCCTCTTTCGTAATCTCAAGTACTTTGAATTACAAGGCACTTTCTCTAAGAAAATAAGCACTATAACATCATTTTTTTCATCCATTAGCCTTTGGTGAGCCATGTAGAACGCCGTCTTGAAGTTTCCCCCTTTAATGTATTTTTTGGTGAGAATAAACACAGTCCTCTTGCTCCTGTGGATGCTTTGAGAGAGGTTGTCAATCAGAGGGCATCCGGGCATCCAATCCCGGTCCTCAAGACAAAGTGTCAGTCGACGGTCTCCACACTCCTCAAGACGAGCGCACATTTCCTTCGTCACCCACTCTGATACTGCAGGATCCTCCTTATCATAGATCACAAAGGCATCGTAAACAGCGCTCTGGGAATACAGGCGGCGGTAGCCTTTGAGCTTGGCCCTGCAGAAATGGTAGATGTACCAGACATCCCAGAGGAAGAGATGGCTGGAGATGGACAGCGTGACCAAGCTGAGGACAAGGGAAGTCATTAGGGTGGAGAGGATGATTGACAGGTAGTGGTGCTGGCAGGCCAAAAGGTCCACTGAGATGACTGGACGACCTCGTTGTGCCCCTGGGGCAGCGCAGGTAACATCTGTGCCCAATCTAGGTATGGTTACTGTAGTCCTGTTGAGCCATGTGACAAACCAAGTGGCATTGCAAGTGCACAGGAATCTGTTTTTGTGCAAAAGTAACATGTCCATATGATTAAGAACATCATCTGGAAGGCTGGATTTTTCAATGTACTGGATGTGATTAAAACTCAGGTCTAGATATTTCAAGTTGTAGGCACCCTTGAGGAAATCTGGTGTAAGCTTTAGGATTTGGTTTTTGTGTAAAATTAGTTTCTCGAGAGATGTGGTGCAGTTTGATAACACATCTGGAACAGTAGTTAAGCTGTTTCCGCTGAGATCCAAGACTCGCAATGAATGTAGAAGTTGCAGTTTCTTCCAGTTAAAGGATTTTAGTTTGTTGCTTTTGATATACAGCTCAGATAGCTTCTCTGGTAGACCGCTGAATACGTCCGATGGGATAAAAGGGAGGTTGTTATGGGAGATGTCAAGGACAGTCAGATTAACTAAATTCTTAAAATAGTTGACATATCTGGTGTTCCCATCTCGCCACAGTACATCCAACCGGTTATCTCTGAACTCTAACCTTTCTAGGGATTGACTCTCCAGCTCTGTGTTAGTGGAAGTAGAGATCTTGTTGTGATTCATCAGGAGTATCTTGAGGTTTTTTAAATTCCTAGTGAAATTAAGCATGTGAGTCAGACCTTCTGATTCAAAATAGTGGTTGTTGTTACTTATATCCAAGATGACCAGATTTTTCAGCTCTTGAAATGCGGTGGAGTAGAGCAGGTCCAAGCGGTTCCATGAGAAGTCCAGATATTGTAAATTAGTCAGGTAAGTAAATTCAGAACCATTCAGACTTTGACTCATTGCATTTCCAGACAGATTGAGGCATCTTAGCTCTGTAAGGTTTAAAAATCGTGAATGCAGGAAGAATATATTGTTTCTACTGACATCCAGGGTTTTGCCAAACTGACTGCATTCCTTTTTGACAAAGGATGTAATAACTCCAAGTTCCTTGTCCTTGTATTTGCAGCTTCGTGCATACTCATCATATCTGAAATAATGAATCTCTCTCACTTCTTTGTTTTGGTACTCAGCAGCGGAAGACATTGGAGACCAGTCCGGGGTTTCTCCTCCGGACAAACCAAGTGCGTCTCGGCCATCAGAGGGAGAAGATATTTTGTTGTCAGATAGGCTGATTATTTTAAAGCTTTTTAATTCCATCAGAATACTAAGTTTTGTCATTTTAATGAAGTTCGTACCAAGATCTACAACCTCCAGGTTCGGTAGAGGTTTTAAATGAGCGATACTCTCTGTAGTTAACTGCTGAAACACAAAACCCTTCAGTCTGAAAATTTTGAGAGACTTCAGAGAGGAGAAACTGCAATTCAGTCTCAGCGTTTGAGGGTACTTCTGAAGCTCGTAGTTGAATGAAAGGTCCAGTTCTTCTAGTTTGCCCAGGAATTTTGGGAAAGCAGTGATTTCAAGCTCCCTTGCTAAAAAGTTTGATGAGAGGTCCAGGACTCTGAGCTCAGTTGTGGTGTCAAACCATTCAGAAGGCACACTTGTAAGGGAGTTGCTATGCAGCCGTAATGTTTTTAGTTTGGTCAGCATTTTAAAAGCTGTCTTGCTGATTTTCAGTGGCGCATTATTTGGACATGGGCTACATGGAAAAGGAGCATTGTAACACCGGGGGCAGTTTCCGCTAACGTCTAGAATCTCAAGATTAGTTAAATTTTTAAAGTCTTCATCAGTGACTTCTTGAATGTTATTGTTATAGAGATATAGCTCCTTCAGACTAGCGGGTAGCTGATGTGGAATGAAAGACAAGTTATTTGATTTAAGAGATAGCAATTTTAAATTGTTAAACTGTAAAAATGCACCGTCTTCTATATCATAGGAGTCATTGCAGGGGTTACGAAAATAGCAGTTTTGACCAAGGTAAAGCACCTCGACATTTCTAAGCTCAGAGAGGTTTGCTTTAGAAAGATAATAAATATGATTCACTTCCAAGCTCAACAGGATCAGATTTGAAGGCAGGCCTTTAGGTATACTGTAGAGCTGATTGCCATCTAGATACAGCGCTCGCAGATTGCTCAGTTCGCTGAAAGTATTTTCCTGAATTGTCACACTCTTGAGGCACATTTTGTCCTTGGGTCCGATTTTGATGGGCACACAGTTGCACCTCATGTCAATCTCGGTCAAGTTCTCCAAACCGTAAAAGGAGGTGGAGTTTAAACTTGGAATATGGTTGATGGTGAGCGTCAGGTTTGTAGCGTCTCTCGGGATTCCATGGGGGATTTTTTTGAGGCTTCTCTCAGTGCAGTCCACCTTCACTTCACTCCCATTGTTGACCTCGCTAACATCACATGGCAGAGTTTTCGGGTAATAGATGCCAGTTGCCAAAATATTTAGACAAGACCACAGGGTGAGCAGTGCCACACACATCTGCACAGAAACATGAGAAAGGTTTGCTAGTGGAAATCTAATAATACTGTAACAGCACGTTATAAATGCAAATCATAACAAGGAACGCTAAAATCAGCAACTTTAGTAAGCATGGGCAGTATATTATACTCTACTTTACTGTACAATTAGGAAATAGCATTCTCTCACATTTGATTTTCTACTTCTTCACAGTTAACAGCACTTCTAAGCCAAACTACATTTGACAGCTTATGAATTCTGATACTACAGAGTATATATGGAAAAATCATACTCACCAGGCGGAGAAACATTATTTATGTGAGAGAACGAAAAAAGGGTCCAGCTCTGACTTGTCTTGTCAGGTTTGCTGTAGCACTGAAAGAAGTATAACTCTGACAAACACTTCTAAGGTGGTAGATGAAAGTAGCAGGTGTCTGTGTTAGCCTAGTATGTGTAGAATTAGCCAGCATCACTTCCTACTTTTTTACAAACCACAAACATCCAAATATTTTCATCTTTCAGAACATCTGAAAAAGGCTGATTGGTGCCTTTATGCTATTATCACTATAAAGAGGTGCCTTCAATAACATAAAGCAAGTTTAATACTCTGAATCTTGTTGTGTGGCAGATATTGCATGGTATTATAAAACACAGCTGGATGAGTTGCAAGCTATTATTCAACTGAAACCAGTGAAAGGAAGAGTTTCATTTCTCTTTAAATTTTAGGGGAAAATGAAACCTGTGGTGTGGTTTGGGTTTTACCACTGTAGATGGTGGTGAAGTTATTTTGGCATCAAGCAGAATCATTTTTTGTTATCTGTGGCTATATGACTAACATTCAGTCTCACCTGCCCAAATGTAAAATAAATAAATATGTTGAGTGGTTTTAGGTGCAGTTCCTACCTATTTAGAGTACCTACATTATTTAGCTGTCTTTACAGTGAAGTGGTATGATTTACTGCACCTATTCTAGCAATACTAAGTATTCCTGTTGGTCAGCATACAGATCAACTTCAGTGATTATCTGTATTTTCCTTAAGCACAACTCACATTTTAAAGTTTCCGTGTATCCTGAAAAATAATAATTTTCAAATGGTTTGGTGTAAACACTGAGTTGGATACATGGTTTAAAACAAGGTTTGATCTATAGATGGACAGATGGATTGGTTCAATGTTTAACATTTATTACTCACTAGGTTGGCAACATAGGTTCAGATAGTTGTTTGCCATAAAACATAGTATAAACATGCATGTCATCCTGAATCGAAGTGATCAGTGAGCATCATCATGTTGGCATTTACGCACCTTTAGGCTTATAGCCTCACTGAGCTGCTGACTGTTGCCTTTTTCATTTTACTCAGACGCAAACACATAATGCACAGTGACTACACTCGTTCTCAAGCTGTGCAAAAACATTCTTTCCAGCCCTATACTGTAAGCGAAATAGGCCATCATCATCTTTAATGCAAAAAGCATTTTCACCACTAAAGCTTGAGTGAAAAGTCAAAAAAATTAATTATTGAACACAGTTTCCAAACTAAATAAAGACGCTTTATTGAATGAAACTTCAGTAACAAACTTTTGCAGCCAAGAGATTGGCAATGACCAAAACTGTCAACGAGCAGAGCGGAACAGAAACAGACAACAAAACAGTTCGTACTTTTTAAAAAGTTTTAATTTTTTTTTTATGACGTTGACAAAAATAACAGGAAAGTACTCAGTGCTTATGTGTAAAGTATTCATTAAATTAAGTGACTCAAGCAAATGAAAATATTGTACGCGCTTATTTCAGTTTTATCACCTCTTTTCCTGTGCGGCGTTTTTGTTTAGAGCTTTATATAATGTATGCATTTCTTCAACTGTGTATTTTTTTTTACAAGTTATAAACAAGATACTAATAAGTTTGTGTCAATCTACACGTTAAGCTCTCAATAAAACCAATAAATCATGAAAATAATCCCTATGAAGTAATATTAGATAATATATTTGAGAAGAGAGTCATATGCTTTTTAATATAGGCCTTAATATAATCTATTTAAAACTTTAATTATTCATATAATCATATATTTTCTTTACATAATAAAATACTGTATACACAAGGCAAGTTTTTTTTAGTTTTTTTTTCACAGCAGTTCACATTGGTTGTTAAACCCATGTCTCTTATGTATGGCTTTGAAATCAATAATCAAGACAAAATAACAGTTTTTTTGTTTAGCAGTGTGTTCAGTGAGTGAGTTAGTGTGTTTATAATAGCAGACATGGTGGCAGAATAATGTGACAATGCATTCACACTTTGGTCACCGGGGGAGCCTCCTGAAGCTGCCTCAGCAGCTTTCAGAAGACACACGTAGTTCATTACGACCTCATCCACCTTGGCTACCACCTCGCGCCGTTCGCTCTCGGTGCTCAGGCCTTCTGCTAGTGACATGCAAGCTTGCGTTAAGCAACACAGAGTGTGGAAGCTGTGCGTCAGGGTGAGCAGCAACTCTTCTGGGCTACTGTACTCCATCGCCATCTGACTGCAGGCGCTGCTCAGCACTTTGGCCTGCACGAGAAGCAGCTGGGCGAACGTTTCCATGTCAGCCTCACTGACCTCAGGCATGGCAATTCTGGAAGAGTGGCCTACACTTGAACGCAACACACCAATCATCTCTAAGGCATCCTTTCGTGCAAGTGCGAACCCCGTGTGAAGGCTGTAGGTTTTTCCCTTCATTGAATTAACGTGAGCTAGCCGATCTTTGAGGCTCATGTTCTTCATATATGAGGCCATTTTGCTCCATTCAGCTTTGTAGTTTCTCAAGATAGTGTTTTCCTTGCCATAGAAAGAAACTGAGCTGTCAAAGTGCGGATCATGGAAGGTCGTCTCTCCATCTTCGTCGCCAGCATGAGTGTTCAACTTTCTCCTGAGGAAGCAGTGACTGAATGGCCCACGGCACTTCCATGCAGCTGTATCCAGCTTCGGTGCTGTTTGCTCAGGCATCAACATAGAGGCTCCTCTTAGCAGCCGTTCACCAGATGAATTAGATGCAACCGAACCCTGGGACAAGCTCTTGGGTAAGGTTTTGGCAGAAATTGTCACCTGCTCTTTTGGGGGACCTTGAGACTGCAAATTCTGACTGTCATTCTTCCCTGTAAGTATGGCTTTGGTCTTTTCAAACAGTACTTCTAAGCTCCTGGGACCTGGCATTAAGGTACTCCAGCTCCTCCTGAGCATCCGAACCCTGCGCAGCTTCCGGAGGCTGCCTGTTGTTGGGTCACATGAAGATCCGCTTGAGGGAAAAGCCATGGTGTGTGGGTCAGGCTCAGGGCTGGCCTGTGTTAGCCCTTTGGGCTCTGTGCTACTTTGTAATGATGAAGGTGACATGATTGTGGTGGTGGTACTGGTCTCATTACAGAGAGCTAAAGATGACTCTTTCCCAGCCTTCTTCAGCTGTGTGCAAGCTACACTAGGGGTAGTAGGAAAACAGAGAGAACTGTTAAGCATCTACCTTAACATTAACACAATATTCTTCAGTCTCACTGTATTATTGATCTAGTCCATATGAGAATATCATAACAGCTGGTTAGCTTAGCATTGCAAAAGACTTTGGAGACAAGGAAATTGGCTCACCAAGCTGAGTCCAAAGGCAACAAAATGTACTTATGAGCAATCATGAAAAAGCCAGCTTACATTAACACTTTGTTTCTCGTTTGATGAAGCTGTACAAAGCGCAGAAAGTCAAGAGGTATCATTTGGGACAACAGCTTTTAGATGTATTCATACTTTCTCCTTGTCTCCGATCTTTACGGTAAGCTAAGCCAACAAGGCAATGTGAAGCTTCATATTGGATAAACAGATATAAAACTAGTATCAGTTACAATGTTACTGCAAGCGGTTCGTTTAAGAAAAAAGTGCAATGAATGTTGGCAAATAATTTCAAACACATAAAAACAACAACATCTTTATCCTTTAACCTCTGCTTGTATGTAGCTATGCTTATTGATGTGATTTCCTACATTTTGAGACATCTTTATATGTCGGAGACCAAAGTAATGGCAAAATAGATGAGATTATGCTTGCTGTTCTCATAGCCGTAATAAATGTTTAAAAGGAAAATTAAACTCAGCCAGCGCATATAACACCAAATAGCTCACAGAAATCCATGTTTGTATTAGAAATACTCTAAAGTCTCATATGTATTTCCATGGAAAGCCTTTAACGGCCTGTGGACTATCCAGTATAATAGTTTTTAATAGAGCTCGCTTGATCATCCTGACTGATATCTTGGGCTATTATGGAATATCACAGTTACATCATTCTCAGCATGTGTGCTGTTCACTGGACTGATGTGAATACTGCTGAAAAGATGCCCACAGAAATTTGGTGTCAAGACACCCAAGTTTGTTCTGACTCCATAATTTCAGCACTGACTGCAGCACACGAAGCAGACTATCATCACAGTTGAGTGGATATGCAGAGTCAAAGAGTGTCTTTACAGTGAAAGGCAAACTACTTTGTCGAATATGTTGGTGGAAAGTTAATAAAAACCTGCAGTGACCCAAAAGTCCTGTATTGTCAGACACTGATAAGACTGCTTCCTGTTAAATTTATAAATTGCAATCATTCAGTGCTGTGTGTATCATAAGCAAAATTTGATTCCCTTCTGATTATACAGATGAGGGGTAGAAAAAAGATATCACTGACACAGATAGCAAAATCAAATCTATAGACATGGTTGAAAATTAGCGATAGCTATAAACCTATGTGCAGTACTTCAGCTTCATGTTTTATACTTGGACTACGTTAAACTGCACTGCCTCTTTTAAATACATAAAGAATAGCAATCTGCCTCGAAAGTTAGTCAGGCAAACTTTTGATTTGTTACTTTGTAACCTGAGGATTTCAAACATATTCTCAACCTTATATTTGCCTGTTTTGATGAACTGTCTTAAATGTTGAGCTTACCAGGCTACAGCTTAGAGGTTCACCCTCCTGTTTAGGTTTACCTGTGGTTTCTTTTATCTTGGGCATTCTGTGACTGCTGTCCCGTGTAATTCCAAACCCAGGCTCAGCACTGGTAGCTGCATGGATCTTCCTCAGCAGGGTGGGGTCCATGGGGTGGCTGGCCTTCCCTTGCCCGTGGGCCCCATAAGCCTTCTCGTCCACAGTGACATAACTCAGCCCCTTGAGCGAAGATTCGGACAGTACATGCATATTGTCTGTGGCACAAAGGGGAGAGTCCATAGGGGTGACGCAGCTGCTGCTGCCTGTGCTACAGCCTGCATCTATTGAGGAACACTGCGAGCTTTGGAGAGAATGAATGCCTTCGCTTTGAATTGATGACATGCGCTTGCTCACGTGGTATTCATATAACCGTGAGACATCTGGTTCTGACTGTGGAAGCTTCGTTTGCTGCTGCTCATTATGCTGTGAAGTAGCATCACCCTCTGCAGGGACGGGCCCTTTGGATGGGGAGATGAGATGGGCATTTAACTGTTGGCTTCTTTCATCTAAGTCCTGCTTCTCTGCCTTTGCTGCCAACCTGTCTGCGTGGGAAGCCTGTGAGTCACTCACACATTCTGGGGCGAGATTCTCAGCCATTTTGTTTCCAGGCACTCTCTGCTGCCATTTTTGATGCCTATCTTTAAAATGAGTTCGCCCCAGATCAAGTTGATTCATGTAATAGGAATCTCTCACAGTGAAAGCATTATATTTCCCAACAAGATGAGGGAGCTCCTCCTTTGCTGAGTCTTGAGAAGCTGTGATTGATTTGTCAGAATCGCAGGACTCTCCCTGGATTCTGCTCTCGGTCTCTCTCTGTTTTCCTCTCTGCCTGCTCATTAAGGAGCCAATGTGCATCTTAGTAAAGTATTCACTCACTGATTTTATTTCCATTGTCTCTGGCTCCATCTCGCCACCATTCGAGTGAAATATCTGTGAGGAGGCGACAGCGGAGGATTTTGCCTCCTCCTCCTCTTGCTCCTGGGGTTTGTACTGCATAGCTCCTGCTCCACCGTCACTGGGCGCACTCACCTCTGTCTTTTCCTCACTCATGGCATGGTATCCTTCTGCCATGGCTACATGCATTCTCAGGTGGTTCTCTGAGTGTCTCTGAGCGGTGGCCAGCTCAGAGCTCTCTGTCATCTCTGAGGAGTTGGTCTCATTGCCAGAATCAGAAGAATCTGGACTAAATGCTCTGGATATTTCTACACCTGTGTACAAAAGAAAGACAAAAACCTCATTAAGGAATTCATTTGAGGCAAATGGAAAATGTCACAGATTGGTGAGAGAGTAACACATAATTATAGGGATGATAGTGTAAATTACAGTGTAAATGATAGCCAATGTTAACTCAGGAATAACACATTTATATATAAATATCAATCATTACAAAATAACATAAAATAACATAAAAAAATTTAAAGTGTTGGTTATGCATCTAAAACTAAGTAAGAAAGTAAATAAAAAAAAAATAAAAAAATTGGTCAATCAATCATATAAACAATAAAGACACCAGTTAATCCCAAAACAGCACTGATACTATAAACATGTACACATCTGCATGTATTTTTTTTTTGTCATGTGAAAAAAACTTTTTTAATTCTAAAAATATTTTCAAAATTTGACAAAATTATTGATACCCCTTAAAATTAAAATAGTTGGCCTTCTGCAATATATTGATATTGTAAGCGTCAGAGTTTGATGTTTTATAGCACCGCATACTCCTTTGAAAATGGTCAGATAAGACATGAATAACTGTGACAGTATAGGCAATGACTACCAGACTGTTTTCAAGCAGGTTAATGTCACTCTGGAATTATTATTAATAACTTTAAGATCTATGGGACTGTAGCCAACCACCCTGAACCAGGCAGCAGGTGGAAAACTGGCTCAACAGAAGGGGTAGTCTGTGTGGTGGGTGAGAAACCACAGAAAACTTAAAATACATACAAGCTGTCTTCCAGTTACCATGGTATCTGGTCAAACGTTAGTGATTTTCTAAATAAAAGTGGGGGATCATGGAAGAATACCCAGGAAAACCCCATTTCTGAAAGAGAAACTTAAAAACATGAAACTTGCTAAAACGCTTCTAAGTGATGACGAGTCATACTGTTTCTGAGGGGATTTCCTTTAGACAAATGGAAGTAAATTACAGCTTTCAAAAAAGAAAAGATGAGGCTCTAAAAGGAAAAAAAAAGCACCATCATCATTGTGAAGTATGGGGGCCGGTCCGGTGCAGACATTTGCTATGAGGCTGCTTTGTTACATCTAGCATGACAGGTTATGTTGACACTAATTTAAAAAAGCAGATTATCTAGGCTTTTAGGAGCAAAACATTAGCTGTAGCAGTATCAGAGAGCTCTTTCTCAGTCCCAGGTCATGGCTTTTCGAAGGCGTAATGGCTCAAAAACATGCATCTAAAAGCAAAACATGAAAGAGAATGAAATATTAGGTTGTTCTAAAGCGGCCTGCTGAGAGTCTTGATGGTAAGCTGATTGAACATCCACAGATAAAATAAACAACTGAAGGAAAGCACCTGTGAAACCTAAGAGAACAGGAACAGAAATCGAAACTAACTGCTGAGAAGTGTAAAGGCC
>VOQK01004387.1:106340-128384 GCA_015052645.1 Benitochromis conjunctus | reverse complement strand
AAAAAAGTTCCTGCCAAAAAAAAAACTGCTGACTTAAAAAAAAAAAATATATATATTTTCTAGTCTCAACTGATTAAAAAAAATCGTCTTTACATTTAAGGGTACCAATAATTTTGGTGATGTCTATAGATGGCTATTTAAGATTATCTATCTTCTGTTATTTCTAATAACCAACAAAGCTTTCACGCTGTATACTGTGCAGTTGTGAAAAGAAATGGGTCCACAAAATAGGAATGAATCTCAAACTGACACAATAATGAACACAAATGTCTTTTTTTTCTCAAATGAATGAAGAAATACTCACAAATGGAAACATAGAACAAAATGGGCTTTATTGAAAAAGAAAAAAAAAAAGACCAACAAATCAAAATGAATGGCTGGAACATGTGTAGTGTTAATGGATGAATGTTACAATAGTATAAGGAGAACCTGTGCTACTCTCTGACTGTGCTGGACTCTGTTCCTCAGATGCAGCGAGGGCTTCGAGTGCCTGTAAGGTGGATACCACTGCATCATCCAGTGGCTTCCCGGGGCCCTCCGCTCCATGTGTGGGCACTGAATCTATGAGGGACACTGGGATATCATTGCAGGCCCCCTGGGCCCTGATCCCAGCCCCCTGTTGCTCCTCCTCATCAGAGCTGTCCCTGAAACCAGGAGGAGGAGCAGCAATGGCCATGTTAAGAGAGTGCAGCAGTACGTCATTGTCCTCCTCATCATTACCCTCCGGCGGGGGAGGGAGGGAGGTCAAGTCAATGATGTCATCGCTGGACCCTGAGAGTGAGAGCAATGTAGGCTTGTCAATGTCACTCATCACCATGTCTTCCTCACAGCTGATGTCATCCTCGTCCTCTGCGTCATCTGTTGTCTCCGCGTAGCAGATATCATGCAGCAGTGGCTCCTCGATGCACTCAGTAGGACCAAAGATTTTGGTAGAGTACTGATACCCATCCTCTATCATCCTATAGTCCTCCTCAAGACGCCTGTACATGGGGCTGTGATTGTCTAAAATCTCTGGGCCTTCATCCATCAGTCTCTGGTAGCCCAGATTTTGGGGGTTTACACTGTCCAAGGGTGGGTCTCCAAAAATGAAGGACACCTTTGCACTCCTGGAGGAGTCTTGGGGTTTGGGTCTCGGGACATTCATATATGTTTGGGAGCATGAGACTCTGCAGCACTCCACTCTCTCTGCATGGTGAATTGAGTGCTGGGGTTGGTGGATCTCAGTTATGTAGACTGGCTGGCCTTCACATCTGCCATGATCGAGGTAATCGCACTCCTGGTCAGAATATTCTTGGCTGCATCTCTGGTTGTTTCTGTCCTCCCCTCCTTTGTGGGGTGTGCTATATGTACACTCAATGGGTTGGTAGTTCTGCTTTACTCTCATGGCGTGACCTGCAAAGAGGAAGCAAGACTTGATACAAGTCTGTATAAAAACACCAAATTCTGATGAGTCATCTTGTGATCACTTTTAGGCATACTTGTTTCCATGCTGTCAGTGTTTTTGGCCACGTTGAAGATGGAGCGCCGAGAGTCCACCAGTAATCTGTAGTAGCCAGCAGTCAAACAGGCCAGATTCATTGCGTCAACAGACTCCATTAGGAGAGTGATGGGCTGTGAAAGATGCACACAATCAGACAAAGGGAACAAAATAAATGGCACTAGTTGGTGGTAAAATGAGATTATAATGACTGCAGAGCAGGCTTGCTGTTGTTAGGGTTAAAGCAGAAAGTACTTGTGAAACAACATGTTGTTCTCCTTTTAAAGAGGCAGAAATTTTGTTAACCTTTACATCCAGAACATGTAGTTCCACGCGAACCCTGTTTTCATCTTCTGTGTACATCTCAATGCGGTTGACATGACTAAAGTCTGCCAGAAGAGCCACCAAGTTTGTTTTGGTGTTAATCACATGACTGATGCCATATTTCGGCCCCACCAGCAAAGTTACTTCTGTGTGCTTCTCGCCTTGCTGTAAAGAGGAAGAGAGAGGCATCATGACTAACACTGCCGTTATGTAAATTAACACAATGTGGAACAGGGCGAAACCAGTGTGAGGTGACAAGAAAGTTTTACTCACGACGAGTGTCGATTTAAACACGCGTCCTCCATAAAGCCTCAAGTCACTGAGATACTTCAGATAGTGGACCTTTGCTTGCAAAGCAGTTAGCTAAAAGGAGTAGGAATAAACACTATAAGGCACAAGCTGAAAATGCTTAAATTAGGTATTGACAGCAGTTAGGTTAAAAAAGTGCAACACAGTCTGATCCACACAACAGCCCTGAATGATTTATTTGAAGTATTAATGCTCCACTAGGTGGTAGCCAAGAGTCAGATCTGGCACAAAGAAAAGAGGAAGATGAATAGCCACACACTTGCAGAGAAAGACAACAAGAGGAAAGCAGAAGCACACTCTACCTTTTTACCAGGCGGCACCAGGTTTTGGTTAGTCTTGAGGATGTGAGTGAGAGCTTTTTTGATGTTTTTCTCTTTCATGCTAGAAAGCACTGCAGGAGGCAGGAACAACGCCAGACCCCACTCCTTCCTGCAGATGCGCAAAAACAAAAAGGAAAAAAAGGTCACTCATTCACTACGACAAACAGTCAATTAATCATTCTTTTCCTGTGATTGATTTACCCAGAGGCGGCGCGGGAGTTTACAGATGGGGCGCAGTTAAAATGATCATCTGACCAGAGATGTATCTTTTAATGTTGCAGCAGTGCTTGTGAGGTCATTATATGATTTTATTATTTGAGTGGGCTCAAGTTTAAGTGTTCTTTACAGCTGGTAGAAGCAAAATGGGCTTTCAGTTAGATGGCATGTAGTTGATTCCAGTGAAGACACATGTAAAACCCAATCTACTTACTCAATATACTTCAGGGAAACTTTCTGGGACTGTTTGGTATTGATGGTTAGTATATACATCTGCAGAGCAGCCAGACGGAGAGCCATGTCGTATTTCAGCTCTGACCCAAATCTCTCTAATACCACATCATTACAGCTCTGGAGAAGACAAAGACAAGAAGAGGCTACGCTTCAGTCACACTTGTAATCATGCTTATAGTAGGCCCTAATATTGTCTAAAAACACACAAATAATGTTTAATTCAGTCTAATTATTATGTATTGTGTGTATCTCCTGATATTTACCTGAACATAGAGGTACTCAAATGCTACTGCATCTCTTCTAAGGAGGTCTACAGGATCCTTTGGGACAAAAGTGATCCGAAAAAAGCACTTCATTTTGTGGGACCCTGGCCTCTGCGTCACCTAGAGGACAAGTCAGCGATAGGGAAGGTCCAATTAGTCATCAAGTGTTTATGTCTCTTATTTCCCCAAGCACATTGTTGTACTTTCAGATAAGCACTCATGAAAAAATGCTTTACATGCAAAAAAAATGAAAGATTAATATGAAACATTTACAGTCATTCAAGTAATTGTTTATATGTCTTTCTCAAAGTTTTTTGTCAAACACATTCTTATATCTATACATAAAATATTTAAGTGGAGGCAGGAGATGTTTAGCTTAGCTCAGCTTGGTGTAAAGACTATGACGTTTTTTTCTAGGACTGTTTTGTCATCTTTATATTTTTTTAACTTGTAAAAGAGATACACTGATCTTAATGAAACCGTAAATTAAACAAATTAGTAAATGATTTTCCTTAAAAAAATTTAATTGCACATCCATTCAAAATATTTAAAAGCAGCTTTGTCTCACCTGAGTTAGCATCTCCTGCTCATGCAGGAGCATGAGTTTGCTGGCAGATCCCTCAGCTCTCTGCTCGAGCATCAGAGAGAAGTGCTCGATGCTCTTAATAGATAGCTTTTCTTGCAGGGTCAAAATGACGTCCTGTCATATAGACAATGTCACGGTTAATACAACAAGCAAACTGTGCAGATGCAGCAGCTTTCTCATGCGCAACTCACTGTCATAACTGTAGATCATTTTTGCAGCTTAGCTCATACAAAAAACCTGAGCATCATTGAACAATCAAAAATTTTAACTGCAGTAGAAGAAAAATGAATTGGGACAACAAAAAAAGCTAATTAAAATACATTTTTCTGCTTGGAATCATACTTTCACTTAAAAGGTTTTGAAGGCTGTGTTGAAGAGAGGATTTTGCACTTCATAATGTACATTCAATATTTAAAATGAACATCACTTAAGGTTACGCAACAGCATTTCATAGTGAAGGGGCGTTCTTCCACCACCTACCTTAATGGATGTGGTGCTGTCAAATTTAAATGATTTAGTTTGCCCGTTTTCCAGGTACACCTTCAGAACATTTGGCATAAAAAGAAGGGAGTTGTCCTTCACAGTTTCCTGAGGATATAGTATAACATATGTGATTAACAGATTTGACTTTTTCTAAGTGAACGTTAGCTGATTTGATAATCTGCTGTGGTGCATTAGATGGGGTTGGGTGGGAAACTTTTAACTGGAAGACACACTCAAAAATTAAACGTTAAAATGACTCAGAAGATCGAAAGGAAATCAAAGAAAAGATCAAACATTTTGAGAAACCTACTTTTATGAGGTGATAAAAGGAGATTCACAACACTGTGTATAATGAAGGTACTGCCAGGAGACAGTTGACTTAGCTTTATGTAAAGACTGTGAATGTGGTAAAAGTAAACCTGGCTAAGTACAAAGGTAACACAATCCACCTTCTTCTATGGCTCGCTAATAGCTGCTCATCTCGCAATAATACAAAGACTTCAGGAGGTTAATATTTCCCAACAAAGAAATGAGGCGTAACATAACACTCTTTAAAAAATGTATCAGTTTTACATTGTAGTTTCTGAATATTTAAAGCAAATACGAGGTTACATATTAACTTGTAAGTTGGCAAAATTATTTTTTAAGGTAGAGCTTACTATTTCCAGCTAAATGTCACTCATAAGCATGACAGTCACCCTAACGCTTTTTTGCTTTTTATTTTCAACATGGTGTGCCATAACATTTTTAAGCCAACAGCGTACTGGCATTTAGAGCCAGAATAATACTGACGCTACCTCTTTAACATTGACATTTTTACTCTGTAGTTTCTTTCTCTATGTCACTTACCCAACAATGTTTCCCCTTTTTTTGTCAATGTTCTGTGTTTCAGTCCTAAAGAATGTTATTTTACAGTTTGGGATTTCTAATATCTCTAAAAAAGTTCCAGCTTTAAGAATTCAAGTCTGCTTCTGCCGTCTTCTATTCAAAACCTCAATGTGTAACAAATGAATTAGTGTTCAATGTGACTTACTGGGACCTGTCCATTGATGATGACCTCTTCAGCGAATCGGACTTTAACAGGATTAGTCTTTAACTTGGCCTTTTTGGCTGCACTGATGAATGCCGATTTGGGTGACTTTTAGAGGAAAAGAAGGGGGGAAAAAAACAGGCATTAAAATGTGTGTGTTTTTTTTCCCATCACTAAATTCAAGGGCATGCTTCCTTCTTGAAACATGACACCCTCCTATTACTCGCTCTTTGATGATGCAATTAAGGTGGCACTGTGCAAAGGGATAAGAGAGAGGACACCCTCATGTCATTGAGCCTGCAAAGAAACCCCTGGTAAACAGAAGTAATTACAGACAGGATTATAAGAGCTCGGTCCTTGAAGTATTGTGCACTGTTTTTCTGCAGCCACAATCCTTGCTGTTCCTAAAGACTTGTCGTGTTCACGACTGAGCAAAGCGAATAAACAAAATGCACGATGACTGGATGAAATCTGAACGATAATAAACATTATAATTACTGTTTCAGTGTGTGCAGTTTTCTACCACACAAGACATACCACAGGTTATATTTGATATTTTCATTTTTCCTTTTCCGTTGTTGTGAACATGCACTGACGATTTGGTCTATTTTTGGAGGGAATTCAAGCTTAAATCCATTCCCACTGAATTATGATGTGAACTGTAAACAAAGGCCGAATATATGCTCCTGGCACCGTGTGTTCACCGCCATCTGGTGCTCTGTGACTCTAGTAAATGCTGGAGTGGCAGGTTCACATGAGGTTCTGTGAGGATCTAACACTACAACATGAGAAAACTTGGAAAGATTGCAGCAATCAGACTCCTCGTGGGTTCACTGGGCTCTAACACTTAGCCCAGGCATTACTGATGCTGTGCCAGAACTAACATATGGCATGATTAATGGCTTGTTTGCACAGAGTCAACAAAATAATCAGCTCCAAATGCACATATAGCCAAGAGAAATGTATCGGATTTCATTCGTAAGGAGGATAGGGAAACTTACTGGGTACGGCTGAACAACAGTTAGCAATATGGACTCCTTGCAACTCCTGCGGGATAAAAACAACAAAAAAATAACGAAAGGTTAAGTTTCAATAAATATGGTCTATGAACAATACAATTAACACAGTCGGAAAAGAGCAGAACGAACACAGTTTCAAAGTGGTGCCCTGTCTTGGCACCATTGTGCTGAGCTTTGCTGCAGAGAAGAAGCCTATTCAAGGCCACAGGAGCTGTAGAGGAGTGGCCACATGGGCACTTTTCCCTGTACTAATGTACTGTTTACAGACTGCAGCACAGGTCACGCAAGGACCAAATGCTCACTGCCAGCTTCTCAGCTGTGTGAATGAAATTAATTTAATGAGACGCTTGAAGAAACAACAACACCAGCATACAGCTAAATAAAGCAGGTGGCTAGAGTAATGTTTTATTGCGTTATCTATCTAGCTATGATATCTGATTTTTGAGCATATCAGAATAAGATAAAGAAAGGAAATACAGTGATGGCATGCTTAGAATGCTTTCTTATTCTATGCAGTTATCAACAGTATGTCCATAGGCAGTAAACTGTTTTATATATTTTAGATCAGAAATTGTAAGTAAAAACATTGCAATGAACTACAATATGTCAGTTTGTACAAAACTTATTCCATCTTTGGATGTTTGTGTGTTTTTGTGAAAGTTAATTAAGAGTGCTGTCATACCTGACGAGGTCGATAACCCGCTCTCTGGGTGCTGAACTGACTGCCTCATCATTAATCATGATGATCTCGTCCCCTGGGATCAGTTTGGCTTCTGATGGACCCCCTGCCAAAACACACCAAAAAAAGACTTAATGGTCCAAACTTTACAGAGCCCTACCATCTTTTTTTTCTTTGTTTTCCTGGATTCCTGTCTCGGGGCTCAAAGCTCTAATGAATGCTTTCTCATTGAGGACTGTTCAAATAAATGAATCATCGACGTAAACTACAGCCTCACTGGGTTTTCCTCTTAGCCACATTTTAGGAGGCTTTCATCTCGTGTTGATATAGTAACGGTCATGGATTGAATGAGTCACTGTGTTGTGGTAGAGTCCACTGTGTAGCTGGATTGTGCTACCTGGCGTGACTGAGCGAACCACCACAGGTTTCTCACTGCCTGCTACGAATCCAAAGCCAAGCACTGGGTCTCGCCTCATCTCCACCTTCCGGGGCGCTGGCGGTACAAACTTGTCTCCGTCCAGACGAACTTCCTCCAGGGAGTTGCTCTGGGAGACGTGGCTGTGGGAGGGACAAAAAGGATGTTAACTGTTTTTGTAAGGGCAGGTTGGTTTTGGTTGATCCTAAATAACTTTTGCTGCTTATTAGTAATCTTGACATTTTTATAAAAATAAATAAATACAATTTACAGACCATAAAAATAAGCCAGCAGATTAATAGCAGCATCTCTGATTTATAAATGCTTAATATAACCGCTAAAACGAATGTCCTCTGAGAAACAATGACAGCTCTTACAAGAGATAGCTATTGAAAAATTAAAATGGGAGGACAGACATCAACTTCATTGTATACAAAACTGTAATTTCTTCCAAATACCCACAATGTTTAAAAACAAAATGCCACATATTGTTTCAGAATAAGGAACGTGTACAACGCTGCAGAAATAGAGCATGTGGGCGATGCTAATCAGGCTCCAATGTTTGTATTCTCACATTGCAATGCCTGACAACGAATCTGCACTTCTCGCACCGTTGTGTTAAATGTGTTAAATAATAGGCATGTGTTTCCTTGCCAGACTAATAAAGACCCAGGACAGTTATAATATAGAGTGCCATGTCAGTGAATTTTCCTCCAGACATTGCTTTTCTTTTTTTCTTACAGTAATTTTCCATCCTTTGTGATGCATTTGGACACTGTAAATACTGATGCATTTGAGGAACAAAATATTAGGTCTTACTTAGAGTCTCATTCTGTTGCATGAGTGTGTCCCTAACTCATCTGGCAAAATTATGTTAGCATTAACTCTCTCGAGGATGAAATACCGTAGCATCCAGCACGTCTATTACCTGCAAAGACTCGTGCAAATTTAAAGGGTTTAGGTTTAAACATGACTTTATTGTTGTGATGTCATGATGTTTAGATCTTTGATTGTTGTGGGTGCACGTTGTGAATGTGGTTTCTATGGTTTGTGTGGCTGAGAACATTATTAGGGTTTAGCTAATGGGCCACCATGATTGAGAGTGCTGTAGTGATTAATCTAGCCTGCTTTCATTATTCACAGTGGTTGTTACAGTGAAATATTATATGAAACAGTTTGCTGTAACTCTGCAGTGCATCCAAAAAAGCTTAATTCAGAATACATGTAGGCTGTGAACCTGTTCAGCATGAGAAATGGTGTTTAATTGGCTGCATAGCTGCAGTGCCTTACCATTTTAAAGCAATAAACGTTTGTTGTAGATGGCAGGCGCACAGTGAAACAGTTTAATTTTTAAGATTTTTAAGATTTACTAATATTGCTACCATTGATAGCTGGCTTCGAATCAAGACTCTAGCCTTATTAAACGTTTTTCTTCAGTTACCATGGTGAAATGAATTTTCTCAATCTTTGTAAGAGAATTGTTATTATATTAGCTCTTTGAACTCAAAAGATATGAAAAGCCAGCATGTAAGTTTCACATATTCTGTGATCACATTTTTTTTTACAGTGTTCCTCTGCTCTTCCTGGCTGCAAAAGCAGCAGCGGCAGCAACTCCATATGGTGCCAACAATGTTGGTTAATTAAAGCTGTGGGCAGACAGTGTGTAATTCACAGTTATTCTTGACACATGTACTGTTCACCAGTAAATACTAACAATTAATCTTTCACGGCACAAAGACACAGTGAGATCTGTCAGTTGCAGTCCCAATGCAATGAAAAGGCAGCAACAGCAAGTTGCTGGCAAGTTCAAAGATGTTAAGTGACTGTCAACTGATATTTTGGAGGTGGTAGGATTCAGCCGCTTCTTTGCAGGCTAATTAACGTGTGACGCTCCATTAGGGTGAAATTCAACTGCTTCTTTGTTTGTTTGTTTGTAGTAGTGTAGCTTTGCACAATATTTCAGATAGAGGATATTTTTCCACATGAAGTTGTAATTCTAATATAAAAGTCTATAAATCATTCTCAATGGTACACTGATTCACCGGTGGTCAAGATTTTTGTATGATTTGTGTCTCTATGCACTCACTGTATGCTAATCAACCTTGACTGTGTTAATATTATCCCATTATACATATATTTGCAATTAGGAGACTATCCTGTTTGTTTACATTTTAAAAACAATATATAATTACAGCTTCAAGTCTTTCACTGGTAATTAAAAGTTACAAAAACCAACCAGCATACAGTTATCCCACATAATACTCTCTCAGATGTTTTAATGACAAAATCAACAGACTGAATGACCATTTTGCATCTACATTTTAAAAATAATTGATTAAATGACCAAACAAACACAGGGACCTCTTGTCCTGGTGGTGTGATACAGTAGTATTGGCAGGCAGAACGACTGTGGGCAGAAAGTGCAAAGTCTGATGTAACAAGACTCAAAACTGAAGCTTAGTTAAAAATAATGAGTCCCATTATGTCAACTACTTGTATCATGGACTTGGCCATTTTTTTTCTAAAATCTATTTGCTTCTGCACAATCGTTCCATGTTTACTTAAAATCATTAAAAGGGCAATAAATATTCTGTCATTTTATAGCTAATTATCTGTCTTTTTAAACAGAGATATTAAATTTCTTTGTGCAGCTTATTTAATACATTTTATTTCAGTTTGCAAACATATAATCTTAAAATAACATACTACTTCCAGTGTACTCCCACGACTCTAGAGTATAGAATATTCCATAAATTATTAAGTGATGCATTTAAAAGAAATTCAAATAAGCTTTTTATAAACTGCAGCATTTACAAGACATATGAATTAACTGCATGCTGTTCTCCTTAGCTTCTTAACCTCTAAATTTCCCCTTAAAGTCACACATTTTGTCCCTGCCTTTAATACCCCAAAATATTGACTGAAACATTTTTTCTGTCATCATATGACAACAACAGTTACATACTGTTTTGCAAAATCATTTGGATTTTAAAAAAATGGCCTAGGAATATTTAGTTTGAATTTAAGTGTCAGTTTTATCTCAGGAATGACAACCTCAGCAGATTGTGCACAAATCAAAACCATATGGACCTGTGCATTCAGGAAGAATGCTGCCGCCTCCTCTCCATGGCCACCTGCTAAACATGGCTAGAGTCCCATTGTGCGGACAGCCATGCATCCACTGGTCTGTAATCATACCCATTAGCTGCTAGTGTAGCTCTACCGCATTGTGCAGCGCAATCACAAGCTGCACTGTGAGCTTTACGGAGGAGAAGATAAACAAAAAGCGACAGCAGAAACGCTGGGCCGATTCTCACTACTGCGGTCTATTTTTGGTCTAAAAGGTCAAAAAAAAAAAAAAAAATCCCAATAACACCCTCCCATCTCAGGTTCAGTCATATAAATGAGTTAATGTAACTCATTTAACTCTCTCAGTCCACTTGTGTCAAAACCTATCCACTATATTGTTGTAGCTGCTTTAAATCACACAACATTAATAATTGTACGTCAATCTGTTCGTATTGTCTGGTAAATGCTTTATTCATGTGCTCATCCCACAAGGACTAGACATGTATTCCACTGAGAAATACAACAGTTTAGCATAGGCAGCTAAGAGGCTTGACAAACTAAGATAGCCACTTGATTATTTATGAATCTTCCTTAAATTTAGAAAGGAAAGGCTGGAGCCAAAACAGCCTCCACGATCTGCCTCTTGCAGACACACTCTGCATCCTGCACTTTCACTGCTCCTTACTTCTTATATAACTCCTCTGACATCACGCTTCTCATGCTATAACCCGTGTGTGACAAGCGCATACCTCCTATTTGTATATTAAACAAACATTTGTTGGTTTTCTTTCCACAATTGGAAGATGTATCTGTATCACAAAACCTGCTGTGCTAACAATGTACTTGTTATATTCCAAAATAAAACTCCTATGAACAAATGAAAGCAGAGAATATTTTTCCAGAAACGGTTAGTATAGATTAGGCTTGTTAAAAAGCATATTTAATTAGAGTTTTGACGAAATAGTAAAAATCCCTACCAAATCGACATAACAGCAACACTTGTTACACTACCGCACACACAAACACACGAAGAGCCAGTGGAGAGTTTCTTTTTACCTGTCAGCACAGATTTCCACAAGTGCCAGTTAAGAAGGATCAATTACGCTGATAACACTATAACCCTGCATCCTCTGAGGAATGTGAAGACTCTCAGATCAAAACGAGCCCCTGCACAGGTGAATTTCTTCATCATCATCATCATCATCAACAACAACAGCAGCATGCACACACTTGCGCTCTCAAAAGCCCTCTTCTGCATTTGGGAGACTGCATGAGGAGTATTGTGGGTGTGTGTGAGAGCGTGAGAGAGAGTGAGAGTAGGCAGGGGCAGAGTGTGCGCAGCAGCGGAGGGAGCACAAAATCAGTATTCTGAATGCACAGATGGAGACAGTGTGGAGGCAGTGACGTGGCTGGAATAATCACAGGTTGGCAAAGCGTCTGAAACATCTGGAACAGAGAGAGCTCCCCCTCACTTTCTTTAAACATAGGGCACTTACTTGATGTAGCAGTCACGCCCCTCTCTGTTGGTGCCCATGTCCCAGCCATTTGGGGGTCCCTGTGAAGCACTCCAGGTCCCTGAAGGGGGCGGCCAGCCTGAGGATTTGGTCCTGTGGCTGCGGCGGCAGAAAGAGGAGTCAAATCAAGCTTAGCTCAACTTTTTTGTAATCATCATATGGTGTCACTAAAACCTGTGCAATAAATGAATGGATGCCTCCTGGTCAGATAGGCTAGTCTAACGTCAAAGTAACTAAAAACGGTATTTGCCAAAGAGATTTTTGAATCTTAATAGAATAAATAAATTGCACAGATAAAAAGCGATTCAGCCCAAGTGATAAGAGATTGTCCGATTCCGGCATGATAAACAATGTTCCATAGTCACGGTTCACTCGGTGCATACAAATCAAATTAATTATGTAAGCTCGACACACAGGCGGAGTTGTCATGCCTCACTCTTGTGCTTTGAGAGGCATGAAATTGGTTTTATTTCTAGATGTCAGTGCATTCTTTATAAAAGAAGCCCAGGGGAATTCTGTCATGAAGTACTCATTTGATTTGCTCAACGGAAAGACGATTTGATCAAGTTTATCGGAGAATATAACCAGCCATAACCGCCATCCTCAAAACAGTTCATTTTAGCCTATTATGCGGAAGACAGCAGCAGTCTAAATCTCGGTTTCAGCCGATTTTCAGATTTTTACCAGCAAAACAAAGTTCTGCGTAGTTACAAGTTGGCAGAGTGAAGGTGTTCACGAGAACTGTAATTGGTCAAAATGCTTCCATCTGTCTTTTCCTTTGCATCTCCTTCCTTTTGTTCCCTCTATCTCTGTCTTTGTGTCTGCACACTGGTGATGGTATGAAAGCAGTGGCAGCAAGTTATGTCACTTCAAAGGCTTGTCTGCCGTGTAACAGGGCTCTTCGCATTCATTATTCAAAGCCCCTCTTTCTTTCCCTCTAAATGTTTCCCCAGTTACTGTACCGATGATAATAAAATGTGTGCGAGGTGTGCTTGTGTCTGTATGAAAGAGTGCGTCCTAGTGGGTGTCTGTGTGTCTGCACATGTCGATTTCATGAGTTATTAATAAAGTATTACCATTTCATCAACACGTGTAAGCTGAAAGAAAGGCCACGAAACACTGCAAAGCTAATTGGTGCAAACATGTAGTCCACGACAAAGTAATGCAACATAAGCCGAAGCACAGTTCTCAAGTCACATAGCCTAATACAAAAACACATCTGAGCGCTACTGGATGCATTAAGTCATATTTAATTCATTTCAAAAATTGAATTCTGTGTTTTTCCTTTGGGTACCACGTCTGCCTGTGAACACTGGAAGCAATCTGATTTACTTTAACAATACATTGGTGTTTTGGCGTTATTAGTGTTTCCACACAGATATGGATTTATTTGACCTACAGTACATTAGCTGGGAACAGGCCTCGATGGTGTATATTTAGAACATTTCCTGCAGCTCATATGATGTGTGTGGACACAACTAGATACTGTCTGACGCTGTTGGAGCCACCTCATTGACGAGTCCTCCTTGTACCCACCATTGTACTTAGCAGCCATTTTAACACAGGCATTGTCTGATGTTGAAGTTTGATCCGTTTTTCTCAGGAGATATTCAAAAAAATCCAACAACTGCATAATATTGTAAAAATAATGATATTTTTTCCCATTACTACATCTTCAGCAGTGATCTGCTTGACATTTTTCCAAAGATCTACACCACAATAAAGTGTATTACTTACAGTTCCAGATGCGGTGCCTTCAAAATATATGTCTGAAGTAATCATTTGCTCCAAAAAAATCAATTTCCTAACTCTATGCCGCAATGTATCAACAGCATAGTGATAGATACTGTGATCTTTGATTTCTTTTGTCTGCAGACAGGACCATTATGCCACTACGTTGCAGCGCTCCAGCTTAACAAAGCGTCTGAAAATGTTCACCCACTGGTGGACAGTGAAACTGATCTCCCTCAGTGAGCATCAATAAATAATGCCTGCACAGTCACATCGGACTAAGTAATCAAGCTCTAAGTAGGCAAGCCATGCTGCACAATTCATGAACAGGTTGCCCAAGAGTCAGAGTGAGGACAATTAGAACAAGAATTTGGGAGGCAAAATGTAGTTCCTGAAGGCTTTCTCAGAGCATAAATTACACAAAACCACAAAATGCACCAGCGCCAAAAGGAACACTTAAAAGAAATGGGGGAAATTAGACTAAACCTTTGCTAACACAGAAAATAATCAGGGTTTTATAATCTAAACTAGATAGATGCAACAGAATGTTCTTCATTTGTGAATTTATCTTGTTTTCAAAAATTAAAAGAACAGATATGGCAGTCAGGAGTTGAATTGTTCTGTCCTGGTGATGGCAAAAAGATCACTTTTCAGTGCCTAGTAAATAAAGCATGAACAGTGTGACCCTTGCTTAATCACAGTAGTTCACTTCCACTTCATAGAAGCAGTCTAGTGTTATATGAATGCTGAAGTCCTATTTATGTAGGTAGTAACTATGCATTATAGACAAGCCACAGCTAAGAAGAGCATTCCAACACAGACATTCCAGCTAGTTTAAATAATTTACTTTGACAATCTTGATGAGGGTTGGCTATGTGAAACCACGTTCTGGTGCCACACGTGTGCCATTACGCATACTGAGAAAAAAACGAAATGTAATTATTCATGAGGTATGAGGTAATTATTCACGAGGTATTCAAAAAGAAAATATATATATCACAAATATATATATATAAATCTCACAAAATAGATTTGTGAGTATGTATATATATATACATTAGCGGTTTTTGCTCTCACAAATCTATTTTGTGGCAACAACTTCTGTTTGGAAGCAGCAGCCAAATTTTACTGATGTTTATGTGCCGTTTCCCAGGGGGACCGAACCTATTGCATTTCCTTTTTGTTTCCTACACATTTCCCAGCATGCACCAGGCAAGAGAAAGCGAATATCCCCAGGTTGAGCGAGCCATACTAATTTCCTTTGCATATGCCATCTTGAATAAATCATCACATTGTTCATCCAGTGCAGCCAGATTAGTGTGATACAGGGATTCTGCCTTTACAGCATGTACTGTATTAAAAAAGCACTTTTCTTTCAGCACAGCGTTCAGCATTTTCTGCCAGATAAAGACTTTTAAAGACACACGTCTGATATATTCCTACGATCAAAATGACCTTGCTAGCAACATCAAAACATTTTTTTTAAAGGCAGAGCATTTAAAATTTGACATCACCTTATTCTAAGGTCAACAGTGGGGTCAGTGTTACAATAAGTGTTTTTTTTTTCAATTCTTCCTGCTTGACAAAGAGTGGAGTGTTACAAATATGATTTGAGGCACACTGTAAAGAGGCACTGAGTCCGCTTTCTCAGTGCTCTTGAATTAAACAGACAGTTATGCATATAGACCACTAATGTGATTCTGTTTGGATATGAAATCAGTGGAGAGACAGCAGTCGAGATGACCATCTCCTGGGAGAGAGCCCAGGGAGCAGAGCAGAGTGGCTCAGACAGAGTGGAACCACTCTGATTAAAGGCCCTATTCCTCTGCTCCTCTTTTAGAGACTCCTTCCATCCTGCTGAGGGCACTGCCTCTTGTTTCAGTAAACATCTGCCCTCTGCTCGACTTGCTAAACCACCACCTTGGCTCTAATTCTTTGATCGATACAAGAGCACAAAAGAGCACGGTCCAGCCTGTGATTTATAATGTGTGCTGCTGTATATGCATCAAAATTAGAATGTAACTACTAATCTTGGAGTCAGAGCAAACTACTCGGTTTTATGTACATAAATGTTTTCGTTACTGCTCCACATTGTATCCGTTTGACGTCAGAGAAGAAATCACTGTTTTTCTACTCTGCAAGAAATGACTTTCCCATGACCACGTCGCATTAACGCAGCCCAAAATCAAACTGCCCGGGTGATTAAAATTTCTTCTCTGTCCCAAATAATGCCATTATACAATAATATTGAAACTGTCTGCACAATAACACTCAGTCCAGAATAAGAGTGTCTGTTTTCCCCATTACTCTAAATGAATATTGTATTTCTGTGTTTGTCTTCGTAAGCAGTGATATTGTTGCCATGGGCAACCGCACTATCCTGAGCAGCTCTCTGGTGCCTCTATATAGAAACGTTTTTTGGTTAGTTAATCTCCTCTGGGTGGGTATAAAACAGCATCTGGGAAACAGCCCACCCACTGTGATCCTCCTGCTATGTTACAGTGAGTAAGGGAACCTCGATGTCCCGCTGTTTACCTGTTAAATGGCAAAACAACATTATCTTACAGAAGAGCTACTATTTGAAAGCTGGATATATTCTGCAGTAGCACTTAAAACATAGGAAAAACAGAGCATATCACTAAATATCATATCCGAATCTTTATGTGCATGATTGCATACACACATTTCCCAGCCCAGTAGTAGACCTTACTACATTTGATTGAATCAGTTGAAATGATAAATCCAGCAGTAAAAAGATATTCAACGCTAAACAAAGCAATCTGTGTTTTTTTCTTATTACACTGCATTTCCCCCAGCCGTCCTTTGTGCTACAGCTCTCTATAGAAAACATTAACCAAATATAGTGATGAACTTACCCTGTGGGTGCTGAAGTAGACATGAATGCTCCTGCACCTCTTTGTGCTACTCACTGCTTTTAAGCTAAAAGCTCTAAAGCACGCAACATAATAAACAGTTGCCTAAGACCTCATCCACCAGCCAGCTGGCTACCATTTCTGAGTCCTTTCTGCTCTACTCTTCCCTCGGAGCTTCTGATTTGAGCACTAAGTATGACAGATCTTTTGGTCTGTGTGTACGCTGATGAACATTTAGGCTAATCAATTTGTGTCCAGACCAGTGATTTCCTGTGCATAAAGTTTGCAGTCAAAACATGTTGAACAATGGCTCACATTATAGATTTTTCTTTTGGAAAACACAGCCAGAAATGATCCAAGTGAGCAGCACAAGCATAAAGTCACACAGTCCAAGTTAATTAGCTTTAGCTGTTCTTCTGCATTACTTGGGTGCGGGAAAACATGCACATTTAATGAACATAGCCATCATTTATATAAGAGTAACTAAATATAGCTCCAACAAGATGCAGTGAACAATATTCTAGATGTTTTTTTCATATACGAGCATGCTCAGCAAACAGCTACATACTGCTGTACAACTTTTAGCAACCCAGTTGGTTCAGGAAAGCCCTGTCTGCATAACGCTACTGCTTATATTTAGAGAAAATCAAAAGTGCAACTGTATTTCAAGGAAAATAAGTTCTTAATAGCTAAACAAAAGCAGCAACTTCAGAGAGGACATTATTGCTTTGTTATCTTGTTACAAAACGTTAAACAAGTGGAAATGCTAGCTTGATTTTTAAAACAACAGAGAAAGAAGAAAATGCAAGCTGTATCATCCTTTTGTTTCTGACAGCAGACACATCTGGGGGTGTTGCAAGGCAGGAGGAAGAGACAATGAGGGAAGCATTGCCTTTCTTGTAGCTCTCTGAATAAATACAGTGGGTTTCGCTGTGAAATATAGACTCCTGCTGACTTAAATTCCTAATGGTAGATGAGAGGGAGACAAACGTCAGCAACAACAAAGGGAGGGGAATGCTTCTGTAGAAGTGGTAACTCGTAGTCAGGGTTAGCATTGTGGGGCATTATTAACAGTGACAGGATGCAGTGATGGTGGTGGTCCACTGGGAGCCGCATCATTGCTGCCATGGAGGGATACTAAATAGAAAGCAATGTTTCCGTACGACAATGGCAAATCCAGCTGAAATGTTATGAAAAAGGGCCTCATAAATAAACTGAATACTGAGGTGCAATGCTAGTATTTTTGATGCATGTCTTTTTCCATAAACAAAGAACTAATGAAAAATTGCTAGTGCACTTTAGTGATGACTCATAAGAGGAATGATATACTCGTAATATGCATTTCTGTGACACACAGCATGTTGTTTAGTGTATCTTGTTTGCGATCAGCTGTTCTTCTCGTCAGTGGTCCGTGGTGCCTCTAATGGAGCCAAATCCCCTAGGAGGATTAATGTCCACTGGGGGAGATCAACTCAGTCTAGCAGACCCATGTGTGCACAAGGTGAGGTGTAAGCCCCGTCGACGAATGAATTCCTAAGGAGTTATTTTAATCTATGCTTTGCATTATCAT
This sequence comes from Benitochromis conjunctus, assembly GCA_015052645.1. Lineage (NCBI taxonomy): Eukaryota > Metazoa > Chordata > Actinopteri > Cichliformes > Cichlidae > Benitochromis > Benitochromis conjunctus. The sequence goes on along the minus strand of VOQK01004387.1, from coordinate 110,272 downwards.
TGCTTCCACTGACTTCTTGTAAAACAAAACCAATATGAAAATACGGGTCTGTCACAAATGAAAATGACCCAAATGAAGGAAATAAAAATATAAACCATAAATATAAACCTTTTAATTTGAATTGCAAAGTGTGATGATTTAAACGGCTCTGTAACAGCTTTAAATGTTCTTTCTGTTCAGGCCATAGGTATTTTGATTTGACAGATCAAAACCACCCATATGTAATAACTCTAATGACCAAGAGCAGTTCAGGCAGAATTTAAACAGTTGAGAAAGCTATGATCAGTACCCTAAACCGACTTAAAATGAAAATGACTTAAAACTCTACTGAGAAGTAGCAATCACTGCTCTGACTCGATTTGCTGGAATAATTTAAAATTTTACAACAGCTGCTGCTGATTTTTCTCATGTTTCATAATATCTATGGTTACCTTGTATTACATAATACTCGAGCAGTAACCGTGTCCACTGTCTACAATATTTATGAACTTAGATGCATATAGTTTAGACACACGAATCGCATCAGCAATTGCATCCACCCCCACTGCCATCCCTCTCGCATGCTCATTCATTTCACATCATACGTGACTGCACAACTTGCTCTCTTGAACAAATCAATAACTCAGCATTTTTAATACTAGTGTTCAACATGTGATTCCTGTGTCGCTCTCCGAATCATGCCTTTGAACATACAAAACGCCACCTGCTACAGAATGCACAGGCAAATCCACAGACTGGCAAATTCACAGCAGCATTCGTTGGACTCACCCTGACAGCTTTGGCATCTTCACAAAGCTGAACACATCCATGTGTGCTGCAGACTGCAGTCAAGGCTACAGATTCACCATCTACTTCACTCCGGCCCCATTATCCCTCACACTCTTTGGCAATAGGGAATAAATAATTTAAGGGGGGAAAAGTGGAGCTTCCACAAGTCAGGAGGAGAGATTAGTCCTGTTGTCTGTGCTTCTGCATGGCTGACTGATTGCTGTGTCCTCGCCTCAGCAACACAAATCCATAGCCCATGGAAAAGGATCTGGCAGCGCAGCTTCCCCTGGTTACATCCTTCAAAGCATGCCTCTGTTAGCTGCGTTAAGCCACCTTCATTTAATTTCCATCGCGGTGGAATGATGTGCGGGAGCCGCACAGTAACAACAGCTTTCGAGAGAGGTAGAGAGAGCCAGAGCGAGGGGCAGAGGGAGGGAGGGACATGGGTGGCAGTGGTTGTGGGTGATGAGAGTGGAAGAGAGAGGAAAGAGGAATGTGAGAGGATTTGTGATGTTTGTGTGTGTGCTTAGTAGCAAAGACACAAGAATTTCTAGTTAAGGATGGATCTGGATTCTAAGAATTGCCCAAAAGATAGTCTGATCAACCTGTGCGTGCGTCTTTCCATAAAGCGAGAAAAGGTTGAAAAGAGCAGGGAGGGTTAAATGAAAGCTGGCAATGCATCATGTGCACATTATATGCAACAGGGGAGTAGCAAGAGCAGCTGAAGAGACGGGAGGACCTTATGTGCCCCCTCCCCAGATGAGGTCTCTGCATCACAGCTGCACATTATAATTCCTATTTTGTACAGTGCATATGTTTTGACCTTTCAAACCAGCTCAGCAGCTAAATGCTCACTCTAATTGATGCAATTGAGGTCAAACGTTTTAACATTATTGTCCAATACAAATAAATAAAGAGTTAATGCAATGGTCTTAAAAGAAGAGCATGGCTTTAGCATGTCGTTTGCGTCACTGGATTCCATAAAGATGACAGGATCTATCTTATGCTGTTAATAATGCCCAGAGTGCCGAAGCAGGAGGCTGTTGGAATTTCAAATGCCTCAATGCCACATTTCCATCAGTTACAGACCACAAGGTCTAGTAACCCAAAGAGGAAGAACTGCTCTTCATAAATGAAACACCTCAGATCAAGCACCTCTGTTGAAAAGCACCAAGAGCCAATTAGCCTTCAATCTGATCCAGAGAGGGCTCACACTTATTCATGCGGATCTAAAAGTTTGGATAAAAGAAAATAGTCGTGACAGCACAATTCGCTCATTTGCATTTTTGATGTTAGACAAGACCAACATCAAATATATCATATAAAGACCTACTGGCATTAAAAAGAAAAAAAAAACCTCGACAGAAGTAAACAAACAAAAAATTGCCCAATTCTCTGCTTTTCCATTTTGATAACAGTATAGTCAGGAGTTAAACGGAGACAGTCTTTTATGTAGCTCACTGCTCAGAGCATAAACTAGAGAATTGGAGAATAAAAAGCAGGTCAGTCAATAAGAATGGCAGGTAGTAAAGGATAAATAAATGCATACGCAGAATACAAATACTGTGTGATTCTAGTTGAGAAAATTCATTCAAGCTACAACTTGTGTTTCCACAGTCAAGTACCAGGGATCCTATATTAAAATGCCACAACTTATAAGGCTCTTCAGAGTGAGTCAGTGTGCCTTTGCTGTGAGTGATACATAAAATAAAGAATGTTGTCACTTCCACTCAGGGTCAGGCTTAGACATGTTTGCTGCCACAGAAAAGATACAACTTAATGGGTAAAAATAAAAGGGCGAGCCTCCTGGTGAGTAAAGGTGAGCCCAGGTGAACTGCTGTTGATCTGAATATCTACTAAATTAGAACATCCATATAGCTGTTTTCTATCTATCTATCTATCTATCTATCATTTCTAAAATGTTACAGTTACAATCTGATTCTAAATTGTTAGAAATAACATGGACTGAAGCATCATGAGCAATCCAAACAACATTTGGCTGATGATATACGTCTGGAAAAATACTGCCACTCTTTTTTTTGGATAAGATGGCAAGGATGCACTGAAGAGCAGAACAGAGAACGTGTCTGACAATTTGCTTCAAAATCGACTGCAGTGTCCTGTGGCACAAAGATTGAGAGACTCAGCATATTTTAGACAGTTATGTGTGTCCATTTGGGTTTGTGGCCCAGAGGCCAACACGAGTGGCAGAGGATATTAGGGTCAGACAGAAGCGTGATATAAGGCGACTATGGCTGAAGCTTTGACCGATAAAGCCCCGCTGCCCTACTGATCCCTTGCTCTCCCCCTCGCTGAGTCCCTTTTAAAACAGCTGATTTCAGCCTTTCTGGCACACTTGGCCATTTAAAACCTTCACTGCTTTAATTTTGTAAGCGCTGTCTGTGGACGACTGCCTTAAAAAAATTCTCAAAAACATTCAAAATGCATTTTTTGCAGAATAGAAGGTAACGACTGCTGTGACATCATGTTTTCTCATTTTATACAGTGCAGTGATGTGACTTTGTAGCCTCCGCTACCCTCTGAACTTCGCATTAGTGCCCTCTGGATCACAACATGTGTTTGAGCAGCCACTACAGCAAACTGCCCTTAGACAACACCCTCATCTGCAGAGTTTGGTTTGTTTGTGAGTGTTTGCCCGTGAGCCACCTCAGAACCTCAACTTTCGCAGTCTCTTAGTGCGACACTAATTACGCCTTGGCTGCGGATGATTTATTCAGTGAATTAAACAGCTTTTAGGGGAGAGTTTAAAGATCTGAACGCCGTTTTGCTATGAATATTCAGTGGTGTGACTAATTGGGATAAGAAGTGAAGTGTTACCTGGCTGAGTTGTGCTACGCTTTGAAAAGATTACGGATTTGGTTTGCCAGTTTCACTACACCTGCTGATAAAGTTCAAAGTAATACTTGGAGGCTGTCGCTTATTTTGTGTGGAGTGAATAAAGCTGCATAATGGGGATACTGCCAGTAAGCTCAACACCATAGTTATGTGTGTGAGTAGTTAACCTGCAGGTTATTAAAACATGTCTTTGTGGGTCAAGGGTAGGTCATGTTTTGGTGCATTCATTCATTGAGAACCAGGTTTGAAATTTTGCGGCACGCTTCAGGGACTAGATAACCACCTCCAGGTCCGCTATCACTAACACG
>VOQK01004387.1:82394-102146 GCA_015052645.1 Benitochromis conjunctus | reverse complement strand
TTTTAAAAAAAAAAAAAAATAAAAAAAAAAAAAAATTTTTTTTTTTTTTTTTTGCGATAATGTGATTTACACTGTTTGCCTGCAAATCTGATTTGTTATAATTATCTACGTTGCCATATTGCCATGTCACAGGTAATTCATCATTATTAATTAAACAAATTGAAAAGTTATTAAAGGGAGTTGGACAAAGCCCTTGTTCTCATTAAGTCTAAAAGACAGTCTTGTGTTTATTTATTTATTTTAATTACACAATCTAACGAATGTGCCTTGTCAGTAATACAGAACATTTACAACACCAGCAGCTATAAAAACAAGTTGTTAAATATACTCATACCATAGAGAGGAAGTACACAGAAGTCAATCGCACTCAATAAGATCCCAGGATATCACGTTTCTCAAATCAGATAGCCACTCTTGTGTCAACACACTACAGAAGCTCCTCCCTGCTGCCCGGGGAGGATAGGATTCACAGCGCCCAGCAATTATCTGTAATGTGGGAGAAAAATCAATGTGCCCATGGAAAGCTGCTAAGGTCACCAAGCCGGCGCTGTCACTAGTATCAGAAGCTCAGCGTTGCTGCAGGCTGGGCTCCAAGCCTCTTGGCCAGAATTTGTGAGCGCACGCATCATTTCTAATGCCATGGATTAGGGTAATTATTAGCCTGACAATATGCAGCATAATTGGTTTTTGCGTGTGATCGTGGCTGAATGGAAATTCATCCAAAAAAATTTCAGCTATTAGTTACTGCAGTTTGAAATATAACTCCCCACTCAACTTTTTCAATTTTGTCACCACTGCTCCGAAGAAACAATATATATAGTACTTTGAATGCTATGTATATTTGAGAATTATTACTTTAGTTTTCATGCCTCAGTCCAAAAGAAATTACACATTATTGCAGGCAAAGTTACACCTGACAAGATTTACCGTCAACTATTTATAGCAGAGCGGTTTGATTTGATTTGTCACACAATTTTCTGTAAGAAACTTATACCTCAATCAAGCAGGTGATATATTTCAACCCCAAATAATTTGCAGATCAACTCATGTATCTTTTGTTAGTCACTTTGAACTCATTTATGGAGGGAAAAAAAAAAAGGTGAAACAACTCTTGACTCACCTCTTTTGCTTCTGGTATCTATCCAAACTGCCGCCAAAACAAATTTCATGTCTGCCTGTTTTGCCAATTTCCATGTTTTCTCTCTCAGGTATGAACTCCCAACTGGAACAGTGTGAGTGTGCCCTGTTTGTGGGTGACAAGATCCTGACAGTATTCTAAGAGGAGGGAGGGGCAGGCCTCCTTGAAACATTGATAGTCTGGCGTAAATTCTATTAACAGCAACACGATATTGAGAAGAATGAAAAATCAATACCTTGTGGCCAGTAATGTTTGAAGGATCAGGCCGAGTGGAAAAGTGAGATGGCATGGTGTAGCTGTAATGCAGAGACTGCTTCTGTAAGTGGTTAATCAGGTGCTTGTCTGACATCTCGATTGCATTTTCCTCTCACCATTATGCCCATTTTCTCCCTTCGCTGTAGAGAAGATGTGCTATTAAATGTAAGAGATGGTAATCTGAGAAATAATAAAAGCCTCCAATCTGATATAGATGCACCATTCTAAAGAGATTAAAAACGACGTATTGTCTTCCCTCCTCGCGTTTCAGAAGACAAACGAATTCTGCTTCACTTCTGTGCCAAAGGCGTCAACACTGGGGCTGCATATCCACGAGCCATATACACGTTTGAATCTTAAAGAGCACAGCACAAAAATGATGGGGTGTCCACGATGACTCAGTAAAAGTTTTGCATGCTGCAGCTTTAAAATGAAACCTCCATTTCTGCGTTTTAACCTTAAACAAAGAAAAGTGGATCTGCACTACTGTAACATAATCACATAGTTTCTTCCTTCTGCATCACAAGCTTTAAAAGAAAAGAAACTCCTTTAGCCACGCTATCAGAAAGCTGTCTTCCCGTTTATGCTCACAGACAGCTGAGCAATAGTTATCATAAACAGAAAGAGCAAACAATTTCAAAAGGTGTCACTATATTTTTGGTGTGTCCCTTTTGGACAGGCTGTCACTTTAATGTGGATTAATAAAGGTTCATAACACAGTGATGCCATTGGGTGCCTCAATTAAATATGTGCTTGACAGTCCACCAGCACAGACAAGTGACAGAAAGGAGTTACTACAGTAAGCTGAATTAGACTTATTATGCAGTGTTTATATTTTTGTATGGTTCTTAGACTCTAATGTGCAGAGTTTATCATGCAAGAATTTGCAGTAAAACATATCCATGCCACATTCTGCAGTGTATTTGAATTCATAGCGGTTATATCATAAAGTAATTCCAGACCAAAAAAAGACAGATTTACATTTTTTTTCCCACAAAAAGCAAAACTGTGCAAAATATAAATGACAAAAATGTGCTGAACCCCTGCTTCTCAGGAAGTAGATTGAACAGAATATACTAGCCCTGTAAATGCGTTTTCATTTGCTATAGTGATGAAGTGTTTTATGGCATCTGAAAATACCCCCACTATGTCAGAAAACACACTTGCATATTTACGACCCTAAGGAGCGGCTCTATTTATAAATTCCTGTCTTGAAAAGAGAACAAATTTAATTTAACTGCATATTAATATTTTCAGTTGTGTTTAATCAAATTGCCTTCAGCTATCCTGAGGCTATGTGATATTTCAGTATAAATATTCTATACAATGCGCAAATGTGGCTAAAATGTTGCTAATAAGTATCAGATAATTTATGCAAAGAAGGCTAGTCTGTCCAAATACAGTAAAATGTCCATATTAACAATGAGAGCTGCATACCATGTCTTTACTCAGTTGACAAAGTGAGTAAGCTAATGCCATCTAGTGGTCTGCTGTAAAGTTCTTGTTTGTTCAAACCAAATAAAGCATATAATCTCTCAGCTCTTGCCATGCTGACTCATACAATGTGGCACGTTCTTGTACACATAATTCGAATGCTTCCCATTTAAAGTCTTTCTTAAACAACCAGTAAGCCTTGAAATACAACACATATTATTATGTTTCTGGAGTTTAAAAAAATATTTCAGCACTGTGCTCTTCATACTCTCATCACAAACAGGAGAAGTCAATACTAGAGAATCTCAGGGACCGACGTGACTTAAGTAAAGAAGTGATATAAGTTGCTCTTTTGTGCAAAGATAGAATTCTGAAACTAAACCAAACTGTATTTTTCCAGGTATTCCAAAAGTCCACACAGCGTGTGTGACCTAAACACTTAGACTTTACAAGGTTAGGTCAGTGTAAGCTGCATCTATCCCACTGAGAAATGACAGAACGGGAAGTCTGATGAGAATCTGCAAGGAGTCTTACGCCAAACCACGCCACCACCAAATAAGTGGATCAAACGCAGGGCCGCCCTCTTATCAGCACTTCCCCTGTCTGTTTGGTGGGCTCTGGTATCTGATCAGTCCTTATCGTGCCCATACAGTGCTGGTTCACATGTCATGTTATCACACAGGTCCCTTCCCCGGGGCTCCCACAGGAAGAGCCTGTTCCGAGGGCACTGCATGCCATGTATCTCAGCTGCTTTATGTTGAGCTCAGCGTGATGGAAGAGAGGACCGTGAGGTGGGGAAAGATCCGTGTAATATTGCTGTCTTTATTATTGCTAAGATGTAAGGTGTAACACACGAGAGAGCCAAAACCAGACTTTGATCTTTATATTCATGGTGTGAATGTGTCCCAGAGAAAATTCATCTACTGGCAGTTTCACTTTACATCAGTGTAATCGACAAAGGGCCAATTAGTATAAAATGGACTGCACCATAACACCAGATCACAGAAAGAAACATTGCACTGTATATACTGTGCATTTGGAGTCCTGCAAAGAAGATAAATTAAGCTTCTTTTTAACAACACTTAAAATTAAGTTAATGAGTTCATACTGTATGTAATATATATGCATGCAATATTTGGGTAAGGGGTAAAACAGTTCAATGTCTCATTTTTATTCCACAATTATGATTGTTTAAGCTTTCTAGGAGTCTCTTTAGTGATTTATTATTTTTGCATTGTGTTTTACACTGGTGTACACAATAAAAAAATGAATAAATAAAAATGAAAATTCAGCTGAGCCGCAGGAGGAACTTAAATGCATGCTTTCTGAGTCACAGCCTACTCTAACTCCTGGGTGTATTGTCTGTTTTGGTGTTCGGGGGGGAAATTAACATACTTCTTTAAATGGATGTTAAATGATGAAAGCAGGAAGAAGTGAGTCAGAGTGTTGGGAGGTGGAGGAGGCGACCTGGGACTGCAGGCGCGTATTTCATAATTCATAACACTGAACATGGTGACGCACTGGGGGACCTGCTGCTGCTGTGAAAAAGTCCTTCTTTCGCTCGTTTAGTTTGGACCTGATTATGAATCAGTTTTTCCACTTTTTTCTCCACAACCTGACTAAGTGAACAAGATATGTCCGCTCAAGGACTGTTAAGCACTGTTTTCTCATGCTCGCTAAGCCCCAAAAGTATTGCCAAGCGGAGACTGAGGCAGACCAGGAGCTTGGACTCGGCGTTGATGCGACATTGCGGTACCGAAGCAGAAGAGACGTCGTCTAAGGTCAGTCGACTCGCCAGGTTTGATTGACTGACACCACAAATATAGGCTAACAGGATCGGCGTACTTCCTCTGGTGTTAAAGTTATTAGAGGAGGGCGCAGACAGTGATTAAAAAATGTTTGCAGGCGACGATTGTGTGAAATGTTTTTGATGCTGAGATTTTCTTTTACTAAACTTTGGAGATGCACGTGTCCTAAAATTGAGGTTAGCATACAGAGGAATGTTAAAAATGTTTTTATTGTCGAACTTTTGGACCTAAGCTTGCAAGAGCGAAGCACAAGAGAGAACTTGCTTATACTGTTGCAAAATTCCGGAAGTAGTTTAACTTCCCATATAGATGTATTATATAGCCATGTATTATTTTCTCTTAAATGAAAACGTTTGAAATATGCTCTCCACAAATCTATTATTATGAATTATTATTATAATTATATATTTTTTGATTTATTTTTGATTTTCTGGTGGGCTAAATATCACAGGAAAATCACGATTCCTCACTGTTGCAACATCACCAAGTCCATGACTAACAGAGCTCTTAGTTTCATGATGTGTGGACTTTTGACGCGTGTGTGTGTCACGGGACAATAAAAGTGATTCAGCTCGTTGCTTTTGTCAAAGTGATGTCAGCTCGTTGAACTTTGACACATTTGGCGAATGTGACACAGTGAGGGAAATCGTGTCGAAGCACATAAAAGGACAGACGTTTCCTTAGTATTATAATTTTTGCTATTATATTTTACTTAGTAACCTATAAAAATAGAGCTGTGCTTACATAAGTACTCATGGTAACTGTTTGTATTTTATAATGGAAATGTATTACAGATGTGACATTCTAATAGGCTTCTAATAAATGCCAGATATCTGGTCTCTCTTACAAGTCAGAGTCTCAGAGCCTTCAGAAATGCTTTTTTCAGGGAATCTGAATGAAGCTGATCTAAGCTGAAGACACACCCTTTATCAGCAATTACTTTAATGTGATTTATGACTTTTTGGAGTGTGTGCACGAGTTGGGATGCACTTTTTCACTTTTTTTCTACTGAGCATTGTTGAATGTTACCTTGTGTTGCAATAACAAGCTTTGACGTGCAGCCAAATAGCAGTGTTACTTTTATTCATTAATTTAACTAAGAGTGTGTTTACAGATTTATAGAAAGCGCAGCTGTGCAATTCCAGCACAAAAGTAGGAAGAACTTCAGTCCCTTGAGCTGAAATCTGAAGTCTGAGATCATTTCTAGAGAGCCACGTGACTGGTGTTAGCTTACAGCGACAGCAAGTGCCTTACTGTATGCAAACTTTATTCATGGTCACTAATCAAAGTCACATTTTCTGAATTTGTCCGACAAGTGGTTCACTCGGAAAAAGTTGAAGTCTTCTGCAGGAATATTAGTGAAAGCAGGCTGACAGCGTTTTCCCCTTCCCACAAAATACTGCTGTATCTCCACCCAGTAAATTCCCCAACTTTGTTTTTACTAGTGTTTTTAATTACTTTAATGCCAACCGCTATTAATTCTGCATATGAGAAGATCACAGGCAAACAGAGGGTTTATAAAAAATGTAACACTGCTTGACACTGCTTTCTAATGATGGTGTGATTGAAATGATCAGGATGATTGGGAACTTACTGGTCCGTCAGTGTGATCCTGACATTAAAACACACGATCTTCTCTTGTTTAAAGGGAGGTGTCAGAACAGTATTTCTGATCTATGTTATTAAGCAGTTTGCTTGCTCCATAGGTTGAATATCATTGTGTTTTATTAGTGGTGTACTCACTCAGAATCTCAACAATCTGAGCAGAGATGGAAAGCAGAGACATCTGGTTTACATGAAGAAAGCCTCTCTTTCTCACAGTACAGCAGCATGACCTGATCCTTGGCTACAGTCCCTCAGGCACATATTTCTTCCCACAAGAGACTGTCCGACAAGAGACTGCATGGCATGGGGCTAAATCTGCTGGCTTGCAACTGCAGCGCCATAGTGTCAAGCTTAGTGCCTGATAAATGGAAACCGCCCAGTGGGTTAGATGTAAACATTAGTGCAAAATCATTGTTTTATATCATTTTTGTCTCACATTCATCCTTCCACTGGTTACATAATAGAAAAGTTACGATCTGCTTAGTGTAAGTTAAACTGTATTCTCAGCCAAAATTCCTGGATACTTACACTAAATAACTCAAATCCATTCATAATCTTGGCTTCTATAAGCTGTTAAAAGCTTATGGATCACTTCTTTTTTTTGTTTGGTTGCTTGTTTTTTGTATATATTTTACAGTTTTGAGAGTGTGTTGATTCTTTCTCATGTCCTTATAAGTACGTAGGCTCAGTTGCAGTCATGGTAAGTGTCCATTTAAGCTTTTTTTGATTTTGCCTTTTACTGGCTGCAACTGGACCGGAGATATTTGAAAAATGTTTGACTTTTAAATCAGTGATGTGAAAAACTACATATTTGAAATCATTAAGTGTCTTCTTTATGGCACACAGAATTATAAGTCACAAAGCTTTTGAATACTGGAATGAGACTCAATAGAGGCAGATTAGAAATGCAGCTATAAATTATATCTAACATGGTGAATGGCAGGGTTATAACTGGGTTATTGCTTACCGGGCCTTTAGAGGGAGCCATGCATCATTTTGCAGGAGTAATGTAGTGAAGAAATGAGGATATTAATCACTGGAACTATAATTAGGGCTTGTTAGGAGATAATCTCCAAATGATATCCACACTCATCTTGAATTAATTAGTTACTTATTAGTATATATTTGACAAAATGTATGCAATTATACTGTTATCAACTTTCATACTTGCACCGTACATACACAAGATCATTAGTCAGTCATTTGCTTAAGCAGCCTGGGCATTGGGTCACATTATTTATTAACTTCATGCCAAGTAGGAGGAGGCTGAATATATAGGTTGACTGATTTTGTCAACACCATTAGAGCTAATTTTCTCTGATGACTAGAGAGCTTTTTAATCTATTCAGGCCTTTCACATCATTATTTATATGTAGATACTGAGATAGAGCCTCAATTCACAAGCCACCAAGCACGCGTGCAATCGTCAAGCTTTGTGAAAATGCAGTGTTTGCGGCATTAAAGTTGAAAACGAGAAATCACAATGAGCCTCACAACACATCAGAATGCAGCACTGCACGCTGGGTATATTGTTTGATGTAGAAAAAGAAACTGTGCAGCTTTGGCATCATCTGCATTCCTCTAAGCATCACAGCACAGAGATGGCCTGAAGGGGAAAAAAAAAAGAAACAAAAAAGAGCTTGCGGGAAACTCAAAACTGCGCTTTTGGATCTCACTAAAGGGAATTAACTTTATTAAATGCTGGAGGAGACATATTTAGACTGAAATCGAGCTTGTTTTCAGAACACTGAAGTTAGAAAACGTAGAACTAACAATAGTGCTGAAAGCAAGACTGCAGTTAGAGTTAAAGGGCCGATGGTGACGCACGTGTTTTCAACTGTGACTTACGACTGAGTACGTGGTGTCTCACCAAACTGTCGTCATCTTTCAGTGTGCACGTAAGCGTTGGACTTTCAACAGGAACATGTGGTTTCTGAATATTAGCTCTTAAACTTTGACTGTTGTTGCATTAACTTGAGAGGAACCGTATTGCAGCAGGGTAAAAATTCCAGCTGTTCCAGCTGTCGTGTTCCCAATATGATATGACAATATGGTTATCAGTCAAAATCTGTCCCAGTGTGTATGAAAAAAGAATGTATTATTATTTGTCATATCTGTTAACAGTGTAAAAAAAAATCTCAAACTACCCCTTTCAATTTTGAATCCCTGTATTGACCTTTTTATCCAAAACTACTGCATATGGAGACCATGTGAATTCATCTGGCATGCACAATAAACGGTTGCTCAACAGCTTTCGTCTATCTGTTTATTTTTTTTTTAGCACTTTAACATTAACCTGTTACTATGATATTAGTTTTGGAGTAAATTCGATTTATCTCCGCTGATTCTCAAGTTTTGTGGAAGAGCTTGACGGTGATTCAGCTGTTACTGCTAAGTTGTCCGAAGAGCTCTCAAAGTGAAGGAGGATTTCTCCACCCAACATTGCCATCAAAATGTTTTGTGTCCGTCTGGCGTGCTGTTTCCTGTTTATCATCCTCCTGCAAAGCATTAAGCAAACTCATTTCCAGAGAATAAGTCTCAGCGCACTTTACGAGAAGATGTGGAAGAAAAAGAAACAAGAAAAAGAAATTCAAGGCATGAGTCTAGTACAAAGAGATCTACAGGTTTTAAGTCTTACTTTATTGTTACAATGGAAGAAGTAATTGAACTAAGCAAACCTGTAGATTGGAAAAAGTTTGGAATTGCGGATGAGAACCAAACTTTGTCTAAAACGCTCAAATATTTTGAATTTGCTACTCGCAAGAAGCCTCTGCTTTCCAGAAAGGAGAGTTTAGATTTGTTGACTTGCATAAAGCTGGGATTATAAAGTAATCTCAAAGTTAAATATTCATTAACTCACAATTGTCTGTAAGTAGAGACAATTAAGTACTGTGGCTATTCTTGGTAGAAGTGAGCATTTAGCTAAGTTTACTCCAAAAGCACGAAGCAGAATGATCAGTTAAGTAAAAGAAAGACGTTCAGCATGACAGATAAAGGCTGGGAGGAATTACTGGATGTGGTTAACATCTCTTTTCATCGCTCTCTGCTCTGGGCAAATCAGTGAACAGACATGTTGACGTTGAAGGGTATGGGTACTAGAAAGGTGTGGTACAGTGGATGATGCTTCGTTGCCTCTGGGCCATAACAGCTTGGCATCGCCCACATGAAAATTACATTCACTGTTTTACAGGATAAAATCACAGTGGCTGTTTATGAGTTGAAGCTCAGCATGTTTGCTCTTTATGTGAGAACATTACTGTGTTAATAGTAATGAATACTTGTGATTCAGGGAGATCACATCACGCCTAATGACTGAAAACGGTTCACGTGCTTTTCGTCTGTGTAGCTGCTGACCCTTTATTCTGACTACCAGGTTCTGCAGACACAATTTAAAACCTTTAATTTCAGCACCGTGTCGACAGTAGACTGTGCCAGCTGCTGTCATGTTATGTCAGTGTGGACGGGGTTCACCCAAGGAGCTGCTACAGTTTTGACTTATCATATAGTAGCAGGAAAAAGTGAAGATGTCAGTAGCAACACTAATGATGACCCTGTTCTAGTGAAGTGAGTATCTCAACCCAGCTCCTGAGGACACGAGTCGAGTGACTGTAGGGATTCATTTTTGTAGATTTTGGCCATCCATCCATTCATTTTCCCAACTACTTATGCAATTCAGGGTTGTGGGTGGGTGTGGTTGATGCCTTTATAAAAGACTCATAATGACTGTAGATACAGATGAAGCCTATCTGCAGTGAGCACAGCTGTCTGCTGGATTTAACAGTCTAGCCGTTATTTTCGAGCTATTTAACTCTGCTAGCTTTAGTGTTCTCTGGCAAACGGCTACTGTAAAAGCTTGCATGATATAAGAAATGTGAACTCATCAAGCCAAACGTTGTCGCAGTGTGCACCAAGCAAAATAGTATATTATTAATATACCAATCCCTTCAGCTTTATCCTTATCCGGGTCACCGGGGTCTAGAGCATATCCCAACTACTGAGAATGCTCAGTTAAGTAAAATAACGAAGCAGTAATATACTTTTTACTTATTCTTTTTGATATCATTTGGTTCTCAAACTTCTCAGTAGCAACAGTGCCTGGCAGGGCCTTTTGGGTAATGTAGTACTGAGAATGATTGGCGCCTTTGAAGTATCGCGCAAAGCGAGAAACCGCCTAACCCTGCGTGCCTCTGATGTACCTGCAGGTATGCGCTTCTGTGCTTTGGGATTCGTTTGTTTACTTGACACAAAGAGGGCTGACTCTTCCTGTCGCCCCCTCCCTGTCAGGGCTAACTTTATTTATGAGGCTTGCAGCAATGTAAATCATACCCTAGAACTTGTGTCACTTTTCAGCAGACGTGAGCCCCGACAGTGCCGGCTGTAAACATGTGGGTTGCTTGTCTGAGGGACGATGGTGTGAAATCGGTTAATTTGGCAGTAATCGGCTCTGAGCGCAGTTGAAGGGTCACTTCTCGTCCGCGGAGACTTTGTGATGGGGGATCTCCTGGAGCGAAGCATCACTTACGCTGTGAGTAACGTTTCAGAAAGGTAGCGATCTGAGCTGTTGACGCTCTGAATGTTTCCAAAACAGTTCGCAGAGGTGGATGAAACATTTGAAAGCGTTAGTGTAATGACATAAACTCAGGACGTGCGCTTATGCCCGACAGACTTTAACGCTTTTGATCGTGTGATTTTAATAGAGGTACCATCAAAATATTTCCACTCATGCACCTACACTTTTACTCAGCATACATTATGCATCAATATTATTAGGCTTATCTTATGATGGCTCAGTCCTCTAAATAATTGTATTTTTTTTTCAATAATGGAGGTTTAATAGTTGTTGCAAGAAACTACAAACATAAAGGGAAATAACAGCTGATATCCACTCTTGCGTGTAAAAGTCTGTAGTGCAGTGTTGAATTTAGTTGTTTTATTGCTCACTCAAATCTTATGCAGAATTCACTGTACAGCTCTGCAGC
Source organism: Benitochromis conjunctus (assembly GCA_015052645.1). Classification (NCBI taxonomy): domain Eukaryota; kingdom Metazoa; phylum Chordata; class Actinopteri; order Cichliformes; family Cichlidae; genus Benitochromis; species Benitochromis conjunctus. Next base: position 90,927 of record VOQK01004387.1, on the reverse strand, counting down.
AAATAGTGTGGACAGTGTAAGGGCTCCATAGAAAGCTCTTCCTGTAATGCCCCATTCAATGGCTTCCTGAGCACTAAAGAATATTCATCACCCCTCTGGATTTTGTTTTAGGGTGGTTGATTGGTGTAATCTGAGCTTTCAATCTAGCCATATTGTATGAACTACCTTGCACATTTCCTCTCATTGTATTCGAGGAAGCGCTATTGTGTTTCAGCAAGGCTTTGACTTAAAATTAGGTCCCGCACAACTGCGTACACCTGTATTTGAGAGCTGTGTATCAGTGAAGCTGGAGTGTTTCAAATTTAGATAGATGTTCAGATCAATTGCTATAAGAGTATATAAACGGATTTACTTAATCACTATATTAAATTACCAGTAAATTGAGGATAATGCCCCATCAGGGTTAAACACGAGCAAACAGTAAATCTGCCCAGCCTTTATGATGACAGCTTCTGTAGCATCTTAAAACAGCTGTTTGGCTCTGAGTTCATTGTAATCTGACTAATTTGAAAAATTACAAAAGGCTGTTACAAAAGGCTGTCTGCGTGCAACAAAGCTGTAATTGTCACAACCTGTTAATGATATGAAAAAGCACTGAATGAAATCTGCAATCAAATGATATGTTAAAACGTGTCATGTTCGGACATGACAGAATTAAACCTATTGGCTAAGAGATATTGCATAAAACAGGACGGTACTTGGAACTGCACAAAGCAAATAACTGGCTCTTTGTTTCCGAGTACTGTAACAACTGGGAGAGACTGTGGGAACCCAGCTCACCGTCACATCAGATACATGGGGAGCATTTCCACTCCCATACAGTCACAAAAGAGGAATGCGTGAACAAAGTGACATAACTGCAAATGAGACTTACTCATGGCCTGTATGCAAGTGCAAAGAAAACACTTTTTTTCCCCTTTGCTGTTAATGGTTTTGCACATGGTTTTGCGACCTGGGCATTAAAGTTTTAAGTGTGTAGTTTCTGTCCATTGGCCAAAAAGGTCATGCCAAAAAGCTTTGTAAAATGCAGACAGCTAAGATAATATTTATTTATCCTTCCATTTCCTAACCACTCATCCATCTTAGGGTTGTGAGTGATCTGGAGTCGATCCCAGCTGCCACAGGGCAAGGGGTAGGACATTCTCTGTCCTACCCCTTGCCCCTTTGAAAGAAAAGGCATTGATTTTCATATATATATTATATACAATTGATCAGAACAGTTATAAATGTCAATTAACAATCATTGGAATCACTAATAAAATGCAGTTCAATTTTCAATTTTAAAATGAAACAATTTTCAGTTTTGATTAAATACAGTTTATTTTCCATATTTTAACATTTCTGAGCTTTATGCTGGTGTTGGTGTGGGCACTTACCATTTTACAGAATGTACTGGTACAAAATTGCCAGAAATTACCTTGATTTTTTCCATAATTTTTTTTTTTACAGTGTACAGCGGTTTCAGCGACAGTCGCTCACGTGTTCAAATGAGACGCTGTGTAATGCAACGATATCACATCAAAAGCGAGACTGAATGTGCATCTAGCATTAAAAGCTGGCAGCAGAAAGGAGTCGCAAATCTATTGCAATACATACTAAATACTGGCTAAATACTGGCTTTGCACAGTAAAGAAAATGTGTTTGTCATAGAATATTATTTGCATGTGCATTACAAAATGGTTAGATGCTAAAGAGCAGCTTCTTTCTATAGTATTTCCAAAAATTGTTCTTTTTTATCAGTTAAAAATATGCAAGATTATGTGTCATAAAGAGGAGGATATCTAAAACTGTTCCAATTCTTGTTGGTACACTTAAGCACTGTTTTTTTTTTTTAAGTACTTGGCAAGTAGGTTGTTCCAGCATGCTGGGGAACTTCCCACACTTCTTCTGAGGTTTTAGGCTGTCTGCATTGCTTCTGTCTCTTGATATAATCCTAGACTGACTCTATGATGTTGGGATCAAGAGTCTGTGTGGCCCAGGCGATCTGTTGCAGAACTCGTTGTTCTTCTTGTCGCTGAGGATAGATTATGACTCTGGCTAAAGGTTTGGGCTCGGTGTCATGCTGGTGAACGAATTAAGGTTTAGTCAGATGCCTCTCAGAAAAAATGCCTGCGTCTTAAACTTTTTCACCGCTTTTATACTGCACATTGTCATACTGTATGTGTGCTAGATAATGGTATTCTACTGTTACACAGTCCTAATTCTCATTTAATGGGAGTGAGCCACTTTAGTGTAAGCCTTATCCCGATAATGAGTTACTAAGCTTCTTTGGAAAATGGCTCATATGACTGGTTTGACTGTACTGGATCAAAGCAGTGTAATCTCCGGGATGGAGATGCTCAGAGGTTGAGGATTTCAGATCAGATTATTTTCCTTGTCAGTACTCCAGTATAAAACCTTCCGAATATCTGTAACAGTTTTTACTAATGAAGCATTTTTTGTGAAATGGGTTTTGATATATTTAGATGACAGACAAGCACCTGCTAAAACTGTATGCACCATCACACACTATACTAAATGGAACTAAAAGGAAATTAAGATGATACATTTCAAATAAAAGGGAAGCTGTTAATAAGCATCTTTATGTTACTTGTAAAATAGAATAACGTGCACAGTCAGTATTGATGTTACAAGAGCTGATCTTGTTAAGCTGTTGCTTTTTGTTTGGGTTTCCAACAGCTTTGCCCTGCGGCAACATTTTTTTTAGGTGTTGCATACATCCATATGTCAACTTGTTTCATTCAGGTAAAAGCAGTTATGGAATGAGGTTTTTATTTATTTGTTCATTTTTGATTTGTAAAAAACATTTACTGTTACCCAGCTGAACTGATACATGGTAGTCAAAGGTTATAATGACATTACTACATGTTTTCCCCGTAACTGAAGCACTATCACTCGTTAACTGAAAGAGAGATTGTGAATATATTTCAGATTTAGTCCCACAATTAACTTGTGATTCTAATCGGTGATGATTCTTTACTACATATATGATAGTCATGTGAAAAAGAAAGTCTATAGTTCTGTGAAAAACTGAGTACTTAGCATTGTTCCATAGGAATTAAAATTGTAAGTAGGTGATGATAATCACATGCACTTGATTAATTTGTCATCAGCAAGTGTGACCGCCCCTATAAAAGCCCAAGTTTTAAAGGTTTTTGTGGGTCTGGAGGAAACGTTTGTGAGTTAACACAATGCCACGATCTTCACAGAAGTGGACGTCCCGGCAAATTTATCCAAAGGTCAGACTGTGCAATATCAGAGAGTCAAAGAAATTGGAGGAAAATAAAAACAAGAGCTACATGTCAGACTGTACAGGCCTCAGTTAGCATGCTAAACGTTATAGTTCGTGACAGCGCAATTAGCAAAAGGCTGAACAAGCATGGGTTGTTCGAAAGGTGTTGCCAGGAGAAACCCTCTTCTCTCCAAAAAAAACTTGACAGCACGGCTTATCTTTGGAAAGTTGCATCTGAACAGACCGCAGGAGTTCTGTAACAATCTTCTTTTGTTAGGCAAGACCTAAGTGAAGATGTTTGACGAAAACCAAACACAGCATATCAGCACAAGCACCTCATACCAGCTGTTAAGCACAGTGGTGGAGGGGTGCTCTGTCCTCAGTCTGTCCGACGGCTACACCTTGGCCAAAACTGGGTCATACTACAGGACAACAATCCAAAATCACAGCAGCAATTTGCAACAGAATGATTGAAAAAGTAAAGAATCAAAGTGTTGCATTGGCCCAGTCAAAGTTCGGACCTCAATCTGACTAAGATGTTGTGACGGGACCTTAAGAGAGCCGTACATAAACAAATGTCTGCAAGCCTTAATGTTGTACAACATTGTACAGAAGCACGGACCAGAATTCCTCCAAAATGATGTAAAAGTCATATAGAAAATGAATAATTCAAGTTATTGCTGCCAACGGTGGCTCTGAATGCTATTGAATGATGGGGTGTAGTTTTTTTTTTCTTCACAGGAATGCATAGAGTCTTGTGAACACTTTCTTTTGCACATGACTGCATATGTGTCTGGACAGATATGGATGCAAGGCATAAAGTCAAAAGGCCTCACATTACTGGGGCACAAGTTCAGTCAGGCAGCATCACTAATGCATCACACCACATAATTCTTGTTTCGACATGCAGAAAAAATATTTGTGATGGATTACATAAAGTGTTTAATACAATTGTAACAAGAAGTTAATAATATTTGCACATCGCAACCTGTCTCTCTCGTGCAGTCTGTCAGTTTCCCTCGTGGGAAACAGTTTTGATGATTTTCAGCTGCCAAGTGAAGCAGAACTGCAAGTGTTTGCCAGTTGATGCACACTGCCATCTGCAGAGAGTGTGACAGGTCATGAACATATGACACAAATTATGGATGTAATTGTCTGATGTGCTTTAAAACCTACATGTTTGTGTTTGCCCTTAGGGTGAATTCACTTGGAACAGCTTGTCAGGAGGCACTGTTGGCCTGAAGCCCGTCCCCCTGCAAAGCCTCTCAGAATTGGAGAGGGTTCGTCTCCAGGATGTGGCCTTCAAGCGATTGCTTCGGTGTCATGACCTGGGCTGCCACATCACCATCCCTAAATGTATTACCACACACAGACGCACACACACACACACACAATTACAGGCCTCTTCTTGTCTCACAAGTTGTTATTCTGTCTCAGACAAAAAAACTTTCTGAAAAAACCCATGCTGAGCAACAGATGGGAAATATTCCTCTCTCCTTTTTCTCCTTTTTGTGTCATACTCATAAACTCACTGGTTTAACGATGTGAGCTCATCTACCTTCTCCAGTAATAGGCTGATTCATTTCTGGAGTCCACTACTGCTGCCCTCTATAAAGAAAGCTTTTAAAAACTGTTTATTTTCTGGTGAGCTGTCTTGGTTTTTCTTGTTTCAAAATTGTCCCTGGAGTCTGTAATGTTTTGAAAATGTCATAAATAGAGGACATGTGAAAAATGTACTTCTGCTGGCTCTTTTTGTTTTAAAGGGAACGATGCTGTAAATTGGTTGTGAATTAAGATTTGTTTTGCATATCATTATCTTGACACTTTTTGCATAGTTTGCGAGTGTTTCTTAGCTCTTTTGTGTAGCTGGGAGGTGACCCAGAGAATATCAAGTGGAGCAGACAAGAACAGAAACATATTATCTAGAATTCTATTTTTTAGCTGTGACTCTTTTTCAGATGGCCACAAGCACAAGAAGACACTCAGGAGGAAGCTGGATTCATTATCTAAAGAGAAGAGTAAAGACAAAGGTAACATGATCAGGATATAGTCTTGATTCTAGTGCTTTAAAGGGTATTTTTCTCCCAATTTTCTATTTACAGCATAAAGTAATGGCAGCATAGCAGGAATTTCGGTGCTTTCAAGCACTTCTTAAACAGATAAGATAAACACAGCTATCTTTTAGGTCTGTAGGAGAACCACTGAGTCTTGTAAGACTTTCATTCCCTTCCAGTTTCTAGTCTAGTCAGCCTGTGACATTTTAAAAGATACTCTTTTATCCCTTTTGGCTGAAGCTGTATTGACTCACTGAAGCCGACAATCTCAGCTTTTTATACCCACGGAGCAGTGAGCGATCAAAATCAGTACAGAGAGGGCTGTGATCTCCAACCACCACGCTGCCCCGCCCGCTGCAACAATCCAACAGGAAAGTGATGTTCTCTGTCAGACAGGCAGTCGAGGGAAATAACTAAAACAATCTTAAGTGGTGGCTTGTTCGTTACAGCCTATCCTCAGGCATACCCAGCCCCCTCTTTCCTCTTTTCCCTTTTTGTTTACAAAAGCACTTGGGAAAGTATGCGCTCCCTCACTCTGAATATTAAGTGTGGCTGTAGAACAGTGTTCTTGGCATTTATCTTGTCATATTTACTTTGAGCAGGATTTATTTAAAAAATATATATTAAATGCTTTCTAGTCCAGAGGGTGAAATGGATAATATGCTGCCATGATTGACACATCTAAAGAGAAGCTTTCTGTTGACTTGGAGCTTATATGTGAACTTTAAGTCTCGCTGTCTTGCTCTTCCCCCCTCACATAGACACTACGCCACAGGCGTTTGGCATACCACTGTCGCATGTCATATCCAACGACCGCATGCACAAGCTGCGGCACGATCACCCACGGGAAGAGCACAGTGACCCCACTGAATTGATGCTATCCTTCCTTCATCTTACATCTAGCTACAAAAGGGCTAACAAAGAGCTCTCCAGCAGCAACTCGTCACTGAGCTCCACTTCTGAGACCCTTGATGAATCACCACTGCCCAGCACACCAGACATAGCCCCACGAACACGCAGACGGGTAGGCTTCCCTGTCAACAAACCTTACACGGATTTGTCTGATTATGCTTGCACTTGCAGAATTTGTGACCTTTTTAGATGTTCCCCCGGAGGCTGATGATGTGGCCATTCACAGCATATGATCAATTGCTTTTCCAGTCATTATACTGTCACCCATCTGCTTAACAGGGCGGAGTGTCTGTGGATTGCATCACTGACCTTGATGACAACCAGTCTAGGCTCTTGGAGGCACTCCAGCTGTCTCTGCCAGAAGAGGCAGCTGGCAACACGAAGAAGCACCATGACAAAAAGCTCAGCCTTAACCCTATTTACAGACAGGTGCCCAAGATAGTGGACCAGTGCTGTCAGCACCTGGAAAAATACGGTATGTAGTGCACAAGTAAAGGTACATAAACACAGTGCAGAATACTAAATTATATTCTATAAAATGTACAGTTTTGCACCTCACAAAAGAAGGCCCTGGGTTCTAATCCACCATCTGGCTGGGGCCTTTCTGTGTGGAGTTTGCGTGTTCCCCTCCATGTCTGTGTGGGTTCTCTCTGGATACTCTGGCCTCCTCCCACACTTCCGAGACATAGTTAGTGGGGTTAGGTTAATTGGTGATTTTAAATTGGCCTTAGGTGTGAATGGTTGTCTGTCTCTCTGGACCTGCGAAAGATTGGGGGCCTGTCCAGGATGTACTCTGTCTCTCACTAATGGCAGCTGGGATAGGCTCCAGCCCCAGCAGAAGAAAATGGATGAATGTAAAATGTACAGAATATCCCCCTATACACTTGGTTAAATGTTAATTGTCTTGCCATGCAAATGTCTTGTAAGTTGGCTCTAAAGGAGCATCTTTGTCTTTGTTTAGCCCTTCAGACAATTGGAATTTTTCGTGTTGGGAGTTCCAAGAAGAGAGTACGACAAGTAAGACGTCAGCTTAGCTTTTTAACACCTCTGCACTTTATCCACAGGTAGCATTTTAACCATATCAGTTGTCACAATATTTCACCCAGCTTCGTGAGGAGTTCGACCAGGGATGGGAGGTTTACATGGATGAAGAGCACAGCGTCCATGATGTAGCTGCATTGCTGAAAGAATTCTTGAGAGACATGCCTGAGTCACTGCTGACAAAAGAACTTTATACATCCTTCATCAATACATTGTGTAAGGAAAACACACATACACAATAAACAATCCACTATCTGTATTGTCATTAGCGAAAATTGTGTCTTCCGATTCCTTTAAAATTGACGTTAACTGTCTGGGGCGGGGGTTGGTTTTGTTTTTGTCGTTCTTTTCTTCTACAGTACTGAATTTTTCAGAGCAAGACAGTGCCATCCAGCTCCTGCTGTTTATGCTTCCTCCCTGTAACAGCGACACGCTGCAGCGCCTCGTCGGCTTGTTGTCCACTGTGTCTGCACATGCTGAAGACAGCCTGGACAATGAGGGACATAAGGTAGAGGCCAGTTTTTACAGCAGTCTAAAATGCTTCCAAGAAACACAAGTCTTTGTGTGATAAATTTTATGCAAGTATGAGGTAGCACACAATGAAGTGATGATAATTTAGTTAATAATTTGGTCTTCTTTGCTGTGGAGTTTAACCCCTAGGGACTGCCTCTGTTAGCAAGAAATCACACATTTTATAGCTTGTTGATTCTATCGCTGAATAGAGAAAAAATATGTTAAATCACAAAATAATCTCATTGACAAACTGGTAATAAATCATGATGCTGATAAATCCCATCTGCCATCAGAGGGAAGCCAAACAGATATGCAGTACATCTGAGGCCTCTTATTTTTAATTTGAAGAAAGTGACATACCAAAACGCAACACCTTTATGCACAATATGGTTTCTTTAATAACCATTGCTGCACAGTGAGGACATAAACACTGCACTTTGGTATCATTCTCTTCTGTCTTAGGGCCAGATTTACTGTTGTTCTGTGCAAAACCCTCTATTGGCTTTTTAAAAGCTACTCTTTGATTTACTTAACACACGCAGTGTCAATTTTGTGGCTAGCTATAAAGCATGTGCACATTTTGTGGATTAAATTTCCCTCTCATGGTTCAGAATTTAGAAAACGAACAAAACGTAAGCATTAACATTATAGGTTTTGAGGTGGAATAAGTATCATTCAATTACACTTATTTCACAACAGTCAACAACAACAGTCGCCTCGAGGCAAGCGTCATTTAATGAAGTTTGGTAAATGCTCTTTTCACTGCCTGGCAAATAATAAA
>VOQK01004387.1:59687-82374 GCA_015052645.1 Benitochromis conjunctus | reverse complement strand
ACCTAACTGGAAGGGCCAATAAGTGTAAAAAATTAGGGAGGAGATTATTTAAATGAATCATACAAATGTGATTTACTAAGGATTGTTGCAGGCGAATTAGTGCAAATTACACCATTACTTAACTCAGGATAAAGCATGTCTTATTTTGCGCCTGATGTGGCTGTGATAGTTGCCGCTAGGAACGTTAATTTATTTGAAATGCCAGCAGGAGATGTTATCGGAATGAGTGCGTAATTGCTGTGGGTGGATTAGTCAAAGTTGTAAGTGCAGTGGCAGAACTTTGGCTGTGTCCTTTGGCTCTTTGCTGTTTCCTCCCACTGAATGTTTAGAAAAGCACTTCACATATTTCTTGTCCTCAATCACATTGGTATTTCAGTGTAACAGGGCACAACTTTACATGGACACGCAGAGGAAGGGGACAGTAGGTTCCTAAAACAAGATGGATACAAACCATGGGTGTATGAGAGGCAGCAAACTTCCTTTTTAGAGTACGCAAGGTAGTTTCCAGTATTTTGTCCTTCAAGTCACATTTCTACATAGAGATCAGCCCATATAGTGATAACTGCAGATTACAAAAGCCTCTGCATGTCTTTGCTCAGCAGTGCATACACACAGTAGGGGTAACTTCATTAATATTCAGACAGGATCTGATGCAAACAGTGTTTTGTGTTGTTATTCTGCACATCTCACAGGCCAGCTGTTACAGATTTCAGGCGTATACGTTTGATTGTATTAAAGCAGTTTTTCTCCACACCTGAGCTGTCAAAGCTAGCCAAAGAGCAGATGGCCCAGCATCCAAATTCCTACAAAGTTCTTATCAATTTCTTACAGATATATAAAACGTTCTCCTTAAGCTGTCTTCAGTAATTTGCTCTGCTCTTGGCAGCTTGTGTTGGTCATTACTGCAATGAACCGGCTATGTTTGCATGAATAACTTAGTGCTTTATTAGTAGATCACTTGCACAAGCTTTCAGGCCCACGGGTGTTTGTTTTTTTTTCCTTCTTTTTTTCAATTACAGCTAATTTACCCTGCAATAAACCTGATATAGATGAATCTGCATATGTGATTTGACAGATTTTTCACAGTAGATCTCTTCCTGACATAAACCTACTAGGAATTTGTGACTCAAACCAGTGATTGTTCATGTTTTAGCACTATTATTTACTTCTTATCTTCTATGTTATGCACCACTTTGTTTGAGAATGACGAAACATTTAACATGATCAGCTTATCACAATATAATTATTAATCATCAACTCAAAAGCAAACTATGTGCAAATAATAATGACATAATGCAAGTTTAGTTAAAGGATGTGTTTGTTCAGTAGTTTAAACATGTTATGTGTTCTGTTTCGTTTAGGTTACAGGCAACAAGATGACATCGCTTAATTTAGCTACTGTCTTTGGACCCAACCTCTTACACAAGCAAAAAAACTCAGACAAAGAATTTGCAGTAGAGAGTTTTGCCCGTGCAGAGGAGAGTGCAGCCATCATCAGCGTGGTCCAAAAGATGATCGATACATGTGATACGCTGTTTATGGTAAGGGCTCTAACTGCAAACTAAGATTTTAAGCAGTCTTAAGATTTTCTTTGGTCAATCAGTGTTTGCTGTGAATTTCCAACTAGATATAAAAATCAACTCTATATAGGTTTTGTGATGGTAAAATGTGATTCCAGCCTCTCTTTTGTTGGTGTGATGAAGGCAGGCTGTTCATCTTCATTATCTACATTTTCTGTTTTTCAACAGAAACCTCAGTCGAGACACACTTTAGTTAAACTATCTGGAAATTATCTGTCAAGAAAATCAGCAGGCTAGAAGTCAATCAAACATGTATTTACATTAATTATTTTCTCAGCGCACCTTGCAAACATCTGGTAAATGACTCAGTGTAAACGAGCAGTGTAGGCTCGTTAGAACCTTCTGGGGGACATTATCTAATTAATATGGAGAAGAGTTTCGTTCTGCTGCGATTAATCACCAAATCACTGAGTGAGGATGAAAGAGAAACCAAATTGATGTTTTTTCCTAGGTTCCCCCTGACCTGCAGAATGAGTTGCTGATGAGTTTGCAGGAAACGGATCCTGATGTGGTGGATTATTTACTGCGGAGAAAGGCCTCGCAATGCTCGTGAGTTTCTGCCTTTTGTCTCATTGTGCATTTACGCGTGCGCGCGACTACTCAAACGATTAGAATCAAGCACACATCATATCTCATGGTCACATTATATTGTCACAGGTTTTTCTAGAATTGAGTGCTTTTTTCAAACACACCCATCCATTAACATATTGTGTCTGCTTTGTCTGCACAGAGAGCCCATCCTTAGATCAGAAGAGTCGTTCTCTCTGACTGACAGACGCTTGTCCAGTGACTCACACAAGCCATCTAGTGGAGAGGTTTCTCCCTATGACAATAACTCCCCCGTCCTGTCTGATCGACCGCGGTTTAAATACCCAGAGGACGGCAGTCTGCTCTCAGACAGAGTTCCCAGACAGGACAAACTCAGAGACCAATCAAAAGACAACTCTGGCAGTACCTCCCCTACACTTTCTACCGACAAAGGTGAACAAAATTCATTCCAACAATAGTTTTAATGTATAAAGTGTAACTTAAAAGATCTGTGGAATCTGCTTGTGTATTTTCTTCCTGAGAATTCACGCCCACATCTATGTTAGCCAGCAGTGCCTTTAAGTCTTCTCAAAGCCACCTTAAAGTTCAGATATAATTAATACATTTGTAATATGAGCATAAAACAGTAAACATGACAGTATATTTCCGAATAATATAACATGATAACTTCTATTTTTTGGATGGGGTCACTTTGATGTTTGAAATACTCCCAAGAAGACATTTATTTCTCTCTTTAAAAAACAAGATGGCCACGTGTCATTAATCATTTCGATTACTTCCAGTATCTAAGATATCTAAGATAATTTCTTTGTTACCGTCACATTGCCAAGGCCAAAAGGGAAACAGAAGGCATCTTAAAAAAGGTGCCATAGCTTTAATTTTGTCATATTTTGCACTGAGATAATATGCATTAAGGCAAAGAAAGTAATCCTCTTAGTTCATTTGTTTCTGTTAGAGGCCTCAGCTGACAGTTTCTGGGACACCTGGCACGAGCTGTTCGGGAAGGATTTCACTGGCATCGCCGGTAACTGAATCCATTTTACATGTTGCTCCAGATGGTCTTTGGATATGGAATAAATGCTGGATGCTAATGAATGTTTTCTCCCAGGATACCTTGGAGACGTGTCGGAATGTGACTCATATGGTTCATCCGAGGGGCTGAGCAGTCACCAAGGTAACAACAAGCTGCCTGTCAGCGCAACACAAATGTCATTGGGCGTTTCGGAATGCAGGCCACACCCCCTGGTGACTCGCTGCAGCAGTGGTCCTGATGACCAGAGAGAGCAGAGACACCCAGAATCATCATTACATCAGGCAATGAGCAGCCAATCAGGAGCTGTTAGCTCGGACAACTTAGCACAAAGGACAGGATGCATTGAATGTCCATTACTCCAGGTCATGACTGATAGTTTATCTCCCCTTAACTGCTCTGGACCTCTAAGAGAGACTCATGTTTCTCACTCCACACCCTCCCTCTTAAAATCTCAGCATGACCCCCAAATCCCGCAACAGTCCCAGCAGAGCGCTGACTACAAGACTGTAGATACAGCAGATGCCACTGGGCCTGGAGAGGAAAAAGGCCCTGATTCTTCAACCTGGCAGAAAGAGAGGTGGCATATATGGAAGGTCCTGTCAAAAGAAAATCCAGAAGCCCTACCGGAAACGTTGGTGTGACCCACTCTTAACTGATAAACAGGATGTGGATCAATTAAAAAAAAAAAAACAGGTCCCCGTCTCCTGTCACATCATCAGGTCATCATTGTGTGCAGTTAACATTATCAGTTCATTTTAGTATTTTATATTGAAGATAAAATGCTAAATGATATATACTTGTTACTGTTATTTTGCACTAACTATATAGTTTAAGCATGATTTTGTATGTTTTTGTATTTTTTTTTTAAACAGAACCATCAAAAAACTTGTATCTAGACTTGAATGTAATAATTGGACTTGAATATTGTTTTATATTAATGCTGAATGTCAATATAAAAAAAATCTTTTTTAATAAATCTTTAAATTTATAGCAACCTAATCTTGACACATCTGTGAATGCTGCAATAACATGTGTTTGTCTTCAGTCCATGGCTCATTGCTTTTTTGCATTTTTTCTTTCAAGAAAGTACTTAGATTTTAACAGAAGTTCATCAGCTTTCCAACACCCCTACTTTTTGTTTTTGCTACAAAAGAAATTACTGTTAAGCAGCATTATTTGCAGATATGAATATATTTAATATAAGTTTACAGTCATTTGTAATTTAATGAAAAACAACTTTCTCCAGGTGTCTCCTAATAAACAGATAAAGAGTTGTCTCTTTGTTGTCACATTTCCTGCCTCATCCATTTGGCTTCACTGGAAACCAAATAGCACTCAAAGTAATGATTTCTTCAGATTCCAGATAATTATAGGAGTCCTATCTGTCTAGCAAAGGTTGTGGGCTGTTCCAGGAAGTGGCAAGTATCAGCACTACACAATAAGATAAAGTATTAAATTACATTATATGATATAAATATATGTATATATATTTGTTTGATTTATTTTAGGTTCAGGTTAACTTAAATGGCTTACTGGTGGGCAGTACGAAGTCTTCTCTTCAGTAGTTCAGAGCACAGTGAAAAAATTCCCTAAACTGGCCAGAAGAGGGAAGCATAAGACCAGGAAACTGTAAATTTGGTTTTCCTTGCTTTTTCCAAACTGTGAACATCAATATGTAAGTGGCTATAACAATTCATTACATATTAAATAGAGTTTCATTAACTTTCATTCCTTTTGTTTTTCTCTCACCACTATGATTGGTGGTGGGGATTTCATGTGTTGGAGTTGAGCTATGTTCATGTTGGAAAAGATGAGCGATCTCCTTGGGCCACGCATTTTGTTTTAACATTAATCTTACTCTGTGTTAATGGACATAAGACCTGAGATGAGCATTAAATGGATGTTTTGTTGGACGCTTAAAAAAAAAAAAAAATCATCTGTCTATGAAATTTGGCACAGATTCCAGACAGCTGTGAATGCTTCATTATGATTAGTCAATGTTACATGATGGAATGATTGTGATTGCCTGAACTGCCTATTTTAGTTTTCACTTATCAAGTGTAGTGGTAGGTAATTTCTCACCCAGAGAGCACGCTCTTCTTTTATTCGTCAAAGATAGCAGATTTCCTCAATACAAAGATTTGTGGTTAAACCTTTAAGGCTCCACAGCTGTTGGACTCAAGCTGTATTGGCTGCCATGCAGTCCAATTCTGATGAGACCAAGAAAACAGAACAGGATGTCTGGATGTGTTTTACAGACAATCCACTCTCACTGCCATTTGTCTTCATGACTTTAAAAAAATAAATAAAAAATCTGTGCTGCAAATTGAACCATTCATTGTTCTAAACACTACCAGGCCAAACACTGAAGGGCAGAAACAAACAGACCACAGCTACCTCCCCAAGCAAATGACTAAGATCAAATATTTAATTCCACGTCTTATCTTTGCAGTACTGGATGTAAATTGATCCTTTGCTTCTGTTCCCAACAGGAGGCCCATCCTGTCTGAGTCTGCTCCTTAGCATCAGGAGCAGCTGCAGGGAGGACAGAAGAAGGTCACAACCAAAATGAGACTCAACAGTCAGAAACAAGAGAGCCCTGGCCCTGCAGTTTCAAGGTCGAGATTGATACACAACTCTCTGCAGAGGAAAAATAGAGCTCAGTGGAGCTCATTAAGGTGTTAGTCATGCACAATCACTCAGTCCTCAGTCCTTTTTCTGTCATTTTAGGCACCAATTCTGGACCACTTAATATGCAGCTGCACTAACTGCTTTTCAGTAACTCGCCATATATCTGAAACCATCTAAAGGAGATATTCCCTGGCTTGTTAAAACACCCATGAGCAGACCTAAATGTAAATGCTTCCTCTCTTCTTGTGAAAAGTAACTTAAAATTAGGGGGTGGGCTTTTAAATCAAACATTGTGTTCAGTCACTTGTCAGTGCCAAGGTAATGTGCTGCATTTGCATTTCCAGGAAGGTGAGACGAGAAGCTGTTTTGTGCCGACTTATGATTCAACTTTCTTTGTATTTTGGTAACTTTAGCAGAACTGTAAATGACTAATGATGCCCAGCATTTCAGCTAATGGAAAAATGTATAATACACTGGTAAGTAAATGCAAGAGTTACACACGGCCCTAATGTCAATAAAACAGAGGCTTATGGGAGTCATAGTCCTGACTGGGTAATGAAGTTTATTTCAAAAGGAAAAGAAAAAAAGTTCCAGATTAAAGGGATTAGCAGTGACTGCATTAAGCCTCTCAGCTTAGTCCACTTCCACACTCGATGACCAAAATGTGATGTTTTAGATACCAAGTGAGTCACTGATAAAACAAGCTTAAGCAATTTTGTGCAGTTCTTGACTTGCTTTGCATTTTGAGCGACTATCTTCTGTGGAGGGGGTGTTTGAACTAATGCTTTAAAGTCACTTTTCTAACATTTTAATTTAACATCAGTGCTTTCCAACTCAATTAATTTATATCTGTTTGCTATGATCAGGCCAGCATACTGAGAAAAAGTCTTCCCCTCTCCAGTTTGCTACAATCTCCGTGAAGCAATGCAAGAGCAGTCTGCAAAATCTCATTTCATTCTTGCCATCTGTTCTGCCTCATGCTCCAATTGGAAATAAATGTGATTAATATTTCCCCTTTTGAAACAGAGACCACACTGCACCCAGAGAAATGGATGAAATTTGTGGGATTTTTTTATATTCTGATGTTTGTGTTCAAGTCCTGCGTATACATGTATGTCCCGAACAAATAAGTGCGTGGACCCGAATGTGTCTGTGATGTCCGAAACAAGACATAGCTTTTGTTTGCATATTACCAGCAATTCCTCTGCACTCCCTGAGTCCACAGGACACAGCAGAGGGATGCAAGCTGTATATTGGGTGGGACAAAAGCTCGGGTTTAAGTCAGTTCTTTGGCTGCTTTAGGCTGTGAATGATTCATTGTTGAAGCTGCGGTTACAATACCTTTTGGGAGAGCAACCAAAATCCAGCTGTCACAGGCAGTTTTGTTCAGTCTTCAAAATTGCGCAACAAACAGAAAACTGCGTGGCTGGAAAAAAAAAACCCACTTCCGTGCAACATCAGGCATCAGAGCAACCAGATGTTTTCCTCCATAGCTCATTGTTATCAAGCTTGTTTTATGGGACAACTACACACATACTGAATCTGTCTCCTTATTAGTATTACTATCGTTGCGCTCTCTCTTTTTTTGTCTGACAGTCTACTTGAGACTGTCAGAATGCCATTTAGCAGTTAGCATATGCGCAGAGATATTTCACAACATATGTTCGGTGAGAATATGTGTGTGTTAGAGTGTGTGTGAAAGAGATATGACTGTTAAATTTAGAAGGGGAACTATTTTAATAATTTCCAACTCCCTTCACCTCTGTTTATGCCCGCTTACTTCTGACAAGCTGCACTTTGCAAGCACAATATTTGCTTGGAGTCTGAGTGGTGTGCCTGAGATGACCATATTAACTATATTGTCTGTCTGTTATTTGAGCCAAGAGAAGAAAAAGCTGAACTGAAGAGTTTAGAGCACTTTGCAGCTGGAGCTTTTAGCTCATAGGGATTACTTGAAAATTTGTTTTATATGAGCATTCACCACTGCAATGGTATACGCTACATTTGACTGAAAAAAAAAAAAAAATATGACAGGTTCCATTTAATATGTTTATTTTTAATCATTGTCTTATATGTAATCCTTATTTAGGTGGCAAATATGGGGGGGGAAAAATCCAATGATTTTCTGTTAAAAGTGATCAGTACCAGAAAATGTCGTGAAGAGAAAGTGGTCATTATCAATACTCTGCAGGCCAATTTAAAGCTCTGTGTAATTCCCCTATGTACACAGGCTGCACACAGGCAAAGCTAGTACACACAGAGTGTAGAAAACATGTTAAAACAGGCTTCAATTATACATAACCTTTCTTTGTTATGAATGAAAGAGCCTGCCAGCAGTTAATGATTAGGCAGAAAATGGACCACGATAATTACTTCAAAAATGGCAGTGTTAAAGTGCAAACATCCAAACACCTGGTAATATGACTGTGTGCCAATAAAGAAGCTGAGCTTTTAATCAGCACCCTTTAAGGTTTCGCACTCTTGTCTCAAAGATGACAGGGAGGTGAGTTTTCTCTGCGTCTTTTTTTTATCGCTGTGTCCTCCTATTTCCTTCTAGCCGTTTTTTTTTTTTCCCTTTCTTGTTGTCTTGGTTGCATCCTTATTCCCTCGGGTCTTCATTTTCAGATATAGCAGATTCTAGTAATGTGCTGTCTCATATGTTATTCATTTTGGCAGTCATTTGATGTATAGGATTTGTGGAAACACTGTAGCAATCATCATGGGACACTTAGCAGCCAACTAATAACAACCAATACCGCCAGCTACACTGAGCCAAGCTACCAGCCACTTACAAACACACCAACAAACAACAAACGCCAACACTGTCAGGCTGTAAAATTGATTTTTAAGCTCTTCCAGGTTTGATTGAGGTGCTCTGTTTGTAAACAGTCTCTATTCTGCTCTTTTCCTTAAATCTCAGGAAACGCATACCAAACGAGTTTGAACGGGAAAACAAAGACAGTCAACATGTTTAAAAAATTCTATGTTAATACTTATTTTATTCCTAGAATACAGGATAAAAGCTATGTTCCCTCGCTCCTAAGCTTATCTTTTATCAACTGTAAGCTGCTAACAAGTGCCCATTGATGATAGTTGTCTTAAAAACAGGAAAACAAATTGGACATCCATTTATTTTCTTAACTGCTTATCCAATTCAGGGTGGCAGGGGCACTGGAGCCTATCCCAGCTGTCACAGCACACAGGACAAGATTATTAATCTAAAGCCAGTCTAAAGTCTAAAGCCAATTAAGAATTACCAATTAACCTAACAGGCATGTCTTTGGACTGTAGGAGGAAACCTGATTACCTGGAGAGAACCCATGTGGACACCTGGAGTACGCATTAACTCCACATAGAAAGCCCCCAGCCATTGAGAGGATTTAAACCGAGGATCTTCTTACTGTAAGACATCAGTGCCAACCACTGAGTCACTGTGCTGTTAGTTAGCTGTACAGTACTGTGAAAATGTCTTGAACCACCCCTCATTTCTTTATATTGTAGTGGAGTGGAGTATGTGCAGTATGACCCTATTCATTCTCCAACACACTCTGAACTATCTTAGGTAAGTTTTCATGTAAATTGTCTGAGTATTCTTCAGTCTTGTGTTCCAGTGATCCCACACTGCTTCAGTAACACTGAGGCTTGGACTCTGGAGAGGCCAATCCATGACTGATAATATTCCACTGTGTGTGTGTCTATCCAGTCATTTATTGGCATTGTCTCTGAGGTCAATGCTTTAGATGGTATTGCACGGTGAATCAAAATCTGATGGTATTTTACTGTGTTCCCCAGTGGTGCACACCAATGTCTGAAATGCACCCCAAATGATGACAGAGCCTGCACTGTGGTTTACAGATGGCTGATCACTGTTTTACCTCGCGCTTGACCTCCAAACATATATATCAGTCGATTTGAACAAAAGAATTCAAATTTAGATTCATCGTACAAATTATTTATTTATTTCACTAAAAATATGATAGTAGCATCTTTAATCTTGATCTGAAACTTTCTGGCATTTTATTCTCAAAAGGCAAGTGCATTATCTCCTCTTTAACCCTATACTGCTGGTAACTTTAAAACCACATTTTCAGCAGTATGAAACACAATCTCACACTTCAGGTGCACAGTCTCATATTATGTCTGATGCTCCACAGTAAATGTTCTAAATCCCTGCCCACTGCTGTATTCTGGAAATTTGGTGAAGTCATCAAACTGTATTGTGCTCAAAGGAATCATAAAGGTGTAATCATCCCACCTCAACAGGTGTGTGAAAATTCCCTTGTAATTCCTATAACTTTTTCCTGGTTTCATCATATGTAGGCAGATCTAGGGAGTCAGCTGACCTGTGGAAAATGCTCTCTCATCATAAAAGTAGACAACTAGTAGATGTTTTCAAAGCCGATTGAACCTTTCCCCCTTTACCAGCTTTATGATGATTCTAATTATTCAAATATTCCATCAGTCCACCAGGCACAGTTAGATCATTTCATCAAAACTTGGTTTTAAATATTTAGTTACGAAACTCCAGTTAAAAATTCCTGAACATCAGCACAGGTTGGAACAAGAATCCGTCCCAGTAAAATTTTCCACCTCTAATAAGTGCTACTTTCGTATAGGAAGGGTAATTATAAGAGAATAAGGTGCTAATCAGAAGATGGAAGCAATGATAGATGGAAAGAGTGAGATTTAACTGGTGTGCCGGTTCGGGGAGAAACTCATTCATCAACTCCGTTGGATGATGAGTTAGCTGATGAGCTGTCAGCTTAATCATTCTGTGTTCTCCATCGCGATCATGCCAGAGTTAAAAAACTCTGATCATGTTCATCTCATCATCGACTGAGCATCAACCTTTGCCTTGTAATCCAGCTCTTACAAAAGATGTTACACAGACAATGAAATCAGTCTGATGTGCCACAGTCGTCACTGAAAACCTCATCAGAGGCGTCTCGATCAGATCCAAGATTTTCAAAAAAGGATCATTGCTGCTAAAATCACCAACAGGCAGATGCATCATGAGGTTGAAAACTCAGATGACTTAGTAAACATATTCACAGCAAGAATT
Source organism: Benitochromis conjunctus (assembly GCA_015052645.1). Classification (NCBI taxonomy): domain Eukaryota; kingdom Metazoa; phylum Chordata; class Actinopteri; order Cichliformes; family Cichlidae; genus Benitochromis; species Benitochromis conjunctus. The sequence continues at coordinate 71,519 of VOQK01004387.1, read as the reverse complement.
CTGTCTGTGTTGTACACAGCAGAATGTATATTACATTATTATACTATATAGTAGTAGCAGGAGGTAACAAGAGAGAGCGCAATAGAGGGCAAGGGCTACCCTAAAACCTTGATGTTTTATAATGACATGGTGATGTCTGACCTTTGACCTATGACCTTGAAGCATTATGATTGGACTGAAATCTTTGGCTTCTATAAGCTGTAAAAACCTTAGATTTTAGGATATAGTCATGCAGTGTTTGATTTTGTCAAGAATTTCGGCATGTTTGTGATGTTGTAGCGCGTCATATTGAAAAACGAAAAAATGTGTTGTGCAGTTCTCTCCTTGACCATGACTTTCACTTAACCATGAAAGTCATGGTCAAATGCTTCTAATTAACATCGCATGTCCCCCAAGGCCTAGTATATTGCTGTAAAGTTCGACGACGATCGATAAAAAATTTTTTTTACTGATTTTCACATATGGTGTGACCTTGAGCTTGACTTTGACCCGTTTCACCAAAATTAAATCAGCTCGTGCTGTTACTGGTCTCTACCATCACACAAAATTTGAAAATTGACATCTTTAAACTGTGGATGCTAGACTTGCTAACAAACAGACAGACAGAAACACAAACAAACTGAACCGATTATAGACTACTACAGAACTACCTGTCATATTGTGAAAAAAAAATCTTTTGTTTTTCTTGGGACGAATAAGATGTGACATACTTAAATGTGCCACTCTGTTTGTTATGTTTGTGTCAGGCGCACAAAAAATTGTAATAAAATTAGCTCACAATGACGGGTCTAACCTCACCTTCACACCATCAGCACGTTAAAGTATAGGTGATGTGGTTGCGTAGACAGATATCAGTCTTGTGTCGCTGCCTTATTTTTAGGTTTTCCCAAATCCTTCTCTATATCATACACAACCTAACTGAACACTTCCCCCAACAACTCCAAAATATTTGAAATAAAGTGTCTCTGACTTTATTTGAACTCCTACATGATTTGTAACTTTTCTTTCTCTGATCCAAAATAACCTGCGTAGGCTTGCAGTCTTAGGTTTCTAAGTTTCCTCTAAGTGGCAGCTTCCAGAATTTTCCGGTCCATTTTTCAGTTTTGTTTTGTGTGGCCTTTTTTTTTAATTACTTGACCAGATCCTAGCGACACAGGCTTTAAAATGTCTACCTCAGTAGACCTGGGTAAAAAAAAAAACAAGGTTCTCACTCTCTGTTTTATCTTCCTTCCTGTTATTCCTTTTCCTTACAGCACTTTGTTTGACGTGTGCGTACTGTGAATGTTAATACGCAGTGATTTTATTATGAGTTGAAAAGTGAAAATTTCACAAGATAAGGTTAGGTCTAGCTCAAACTCCTGACTTTTTCTTTCTGCCTGAAAGCCGTACACCCAATTCCTCAAATATGATCTCATTATTGCAAGTATGGAATTGTGTTTTGAGACTGACTCATCTATCTCACAGGATGAATTCTCATTAGGGTGGAGGAAACCAATTCTCTCTTGCTTAATAGCAAGAAAGATTTTTTTTCTTTTTTTGTCTTTGCTGCTGGCTGCTGCAAATCCTTAAGCTTAAACCTTATTTTCATTTCATGCTAACACAAGCTACCCGTGGTGAGGAAGAAGATCTCTTTATCAGTATTGTTATGATGCTGATTTACAATATGTCTGGTCACACTTTACACTCTGTTTTTAAAAGCTGGAATGCTACTCATTAACGACCATTAATATCATTGCCACTAAATCGATGGACCGAGAATAGAGTCCACAAGCTTTTGGGTTGGGTTGGATTTTCAAGATAACCAGTGTCTTTAATGCTAACTCATCAAAGGGTTAAGTTTCTTCTCAGGAGCTTTCCGTGCTCCTGTGCAAACCTGTACAGCAGATGAGAAGCAGAGTGTGTGTCAGTGAGGTATGTGTGGGTACACACCCCAAATGAAGGGGAGTATACATGCAGACAGAACACCTTCAGCCTTCTGTCTCCTGTTTTACCTCAGGGGAAGTACCAGCTGCCTGACAGTAACACTCAGTTTTAGCCTAATATTTATTCACCAGAGAGAGACACACATACCACTGCAGCCATGGGGAAGCAGGTAAGATCTGATAAAGAAACATTTAGTGGGATTGGATTAAGTGACTTTAATTAGTGCTGTGTCTTGACTTTCGTTTTTTTTCTTCTATGTTTATTGCACAAGCAGTGCTAATCACTTCAAACTGAACAGCAGGGAAACTGACTAGCACTGTGCTAAGTCACAAAGGGTGAAAGTGGGGGCCTTTATCCTTTTGTAAAAGGTTTCTAGCAATTTTTTTAAACTTTTTTTTTTTTGCACATCAATCATCGCACATTACTCGAAATCCTCGGAATCTGCTATAGTCTACATAAGAAACTGACACACTGCAGTCTGCACAGTGAAGGAGAATACATGCATGGATGCACAGGATTGCACAAACAGGTTTGCATAAGAAGAAGACGTAAGACACTAAAAGTGTGGGTTGTTTGTGCTTCTCAACATAAAAGTTCATTTAAAAGGGAGTGAGGCCAGATATGTTGTCTTAATATGAAGTTCACTCATGCGTGCACACGCATCAAATCTGCTGACAACTGAACAAAACAACTGTTAGTAAATTATTCAGCTGGCAAAAAAATAAATAAAGTCTTTTGCTTTGCGCAGGAAGAAATGTGGTGCTAAGGTTTTGTGCAGTTTTGTGTATTTTTCCTGGATCGCTCGTAGGTTTCGACGAGAGGCATTTCCCTCCCTCTAACTTTTATTTTGGTGGGAACTGAAGCAATGCCATGTTGTTTCAGACAGACCAGAATGTGCAATTGTGCCAAATAACTGCGGATAGGGAACTCTGGTGAATTCATTTAGGATTTTAGTACTTTCCTACATGCAAGCATCTGGATCTGTTTTTGCTCTGAAACACCCTGCTTGCTACAGTTTTAAGAGACTCAACTATTTCTTAACATTAATCTTTTGTGCCTGAGGTATTGAATAATAATCATATTATAAAGACAGAAGAAGATAGCTTGAATGTGTTATTATTCTCCTGCGTGCTTTGGATGTCTGCTGATTTTAATATATGTTTTAAAACTCCCTCTTGCCTTCATTACATAGCTCTGTTTCGTCAGTCTTCACTCCAAATGATAAACAAAACAGTCTCCATCGGCTCAGCAGTGCCAACTCCATCAGCTGTGAATTCTCTGCGCCTCGTTGTTGTGACAGAGTGAGAGCCGATGCTAGGTCACTCTCATTGTCAGAGCCAATAACTGTAAATGGGAACGGGGTCTTGTGGGGAAATGGGGCCTGTGTGATTGTAATGTGTGCGCATGCATGTGTTTGGACTCAGCGTTCTGTGCAGCTGAAGCATATTCCTCTATCAGTGATACCTCTGCAAATGTTTCATCCATTATAAAACCTTGAAGAATGTGCTTCACAGGCCAAGATTGAGTAATGTGTCCTAAACTGTCTCGAAGGAATGTTTTGCTGACATGTAGATGGAGTGCAAGTGAAGGTTTTTTGTAGGGCCGCACCAAGCCAACATATACAGCGAAAGCAGTAACACCTCCGTGACAGGCCTGTTATGTGAACGTTCTCTACACGACGGTGGTTATCATGGACAGCGCTAAATGAAACGGCGACTGTAGTGTCAAAAATGAATTTAACCCGAGAAGATAGTGTGTTGAAAACATCGCTCAGCTCAGACGCAGCTGACCCAGATCCCAACAGCTGCACTTCTGCCTTTGGCTCCAACAGTCTCCATGAACACATGAACGCAGTGCACCAAAAACAGATGTTCAGACCTCCTCAAGCAAACCCTGGCGTAGGATGTTTGAGCACAGTGGCACCGTGTCTCTGTTTCTCTAACGGAGAACTGGAGAACCGATAAGTGTTGAACCTCTTCACTGGAGAGTAGACGGTACACTTTTATTCCTTCCTGTGTTGGATAAGTACTGCCTTTAATTGCTGCCGCTCGTGTTTGTGGGGGTATTTAGCTGAATGCTTCACTATCTTTGATAAGATAACTTCAGTGTTGTCAGTGAGAGTATAATGATAAAGACGTGACACTAGTTTTAGTGGGTCCCTCAGAAGCTGGAAGCAATTACAGACTCCTCCAAGCAGCAAGAATGTAGCAGGCGTTCACCACACACTCTTTCAGAAAGATACGTTTTTGTCAGGAAAAAGAAAAAAAAAATTCAAGAAAAGCCAAAGACTTTCAGGCCTTGGGGCTGTGGTGTGGACTAAACATAAAACATGACCTTACTTTTCCAAAAAGGGAAAAAAAAACAAAAAAATCCTCAGTGTTTCATTTCGATGAGAAAGCACCAGACACACTAGGCTTTGAACCACACAGTATAACTAGTTTCCTCTGTAAATGATATATGAATGTTTCCTTTGTTCTTCCACTTTTTTCTTTTGATCCCTTGTCATAATTTTCAAAACTTCATGCTCATCATTCCAGGGTGGAGTGTAGTAAATAGCTTTCTACGTGTCCGAATAAGGCTATAACTATTCAAACATTAACAGAGTGTCTTAAAAGCGTTGCTTTAAAAGCACTAAACAGACATACTCTGTGGGGAATCCCTTAAAATATGCCAGTTTATATCAATATTTTATAATAAATTCAGTCCCACCACTTAGGATCACAGCATGTATTCGTTTGATACACTATGGTAGAGAGCAGAACAGGGCTGATAATTGATTCTGTCGCTGGCATAACTGAACGTAGCATCAGCGAAGCCACAGAAAACTGAGAGGACGAGAATCATTTCTAGGTCACTGCCCACAGCGGCTCTATACGTTCTGCCAGCCTATCATAAAGCACGGTCAATGCGCGTACGTAGACGCTGGATCATGTGTGCATTATTTTCTCCAGTTTATATCCTCAACACTCCTACACTCTAAAAATGAAGAAGTGCAGATTTTCTTTGAGATGCCGGCTTAAATTGCACCAAATAACACCTCTGTTGAAAGCTGAAGATAAATTGCAGTGAGTGTTAATTGGCCTGGTACTAACGGACTCGTTCATTTGGTTGATGTTTGGATTGATTGTGTGTTGCTTAGTTGTGGGCATCATGCCTTGGGGATGAAAGCAATTAAAGTGCTGAACCTGTGCCATGGCGGGGGCAGGCTACGCTTTCATCTTATTGTTTATTGGCAAAATGAGAAGTGTTTTGGACTGTCCTAGTTAGGAAAATAATTATTGCTGCTTAGATCACTGTTTGCACTCAAAAGGACAGTCTGGATGCCAAAGCACGCGCTAACTCAATTGGGCATGTACATTCAGACTTTAATTACCGTCATTTCTGAAGGCTTAATGGCAAACATAACATTGTAAAGATATTCTCCTTTGTGTTGCCTTTCACTTGCATGTGCGGTACGATGTGATGCATGCCATTTAGTGAGCAGGCCTTAACAATTGCGAGGATGTATATAGCTGTGTATTAAAGCCAGCCATGCAGGATAGCCCTAGAGACTGATCCCATCTGTTCAAGGCCTGGCTGCTTAGTTAGAAACTCATCAAAATGTGGTCCCCCAAGGTTTGTGGACCCCCCTTTGTCTCTCCATTTGTTACCTCTTTGTCTCATTGCTGAGAGGGTGGGGTGCCAGGGGCAAGAGCTCAACCCCGGAATAGGGGGGGTTGATGTGCCCAGGCATTAATGGAGACAGTATCCATGAAATAGCCCAGTGGAAGTGACGCTTCCTGGACATGTTTTACGCTCGCATGAGCATACGGCTGGGGTTGGGGTAGGGTAGAGAGCTTTACCAATGAGGGAGGGAGTGTGGAAAGAGACTAGCCAGTATGCTACTGTATATTTTGTTTAATTTCCCATGTGCTGCTGAAAAAGAGAGCTGAGCTGTCAGTGGGAGTTGCATCTTACTTCTGCGCGTTTGAAGATTATTCTGCTATACCATGTAAGTCAGATTTACTTGTTACTGTTTGGCTGCTAATGAAATGACCCTGATTCTTTAATTAGCCCTGATGCTTTAGTGAGCATTTCTCTTTATTGTGAGAGCACTGTTTAGAGCATATGGTGTCCGTCTTCCGGTTCAAAAGTGTTACCTTACATTTTCCTAATGTATATTTAAGAATTTCTTTGTTAGGTATGAAAGAGGGTTGAACTTGGGAAAGACTAAACACCAAGATAAAGCATATGATGATGATGATGATGCAATTAAAAAATGTCTGCTCATTTGTTCACTTGGAGAAATCCTGTTTTATTTATTTATTTTCCTCATCAAAGTTTATGTAACATTCAATTTCACAGTCTATTTTTTCTAACTTCTTATCAGCTTTTTCAGGAGGGTATTTCTAGCCCTTTTCAGGTCTTTTTTCCAATTTATAGAGCTTGATGTGCCAGCCATCATCAAGAGAACTGCCTCAGGCAGCAAATGGCCTTATTTAGTGAGGATGAATATTCATTTGTTTAAATAATTATTCCAACCATGCTGTTATTTATTGATAAGGAAATATATGTGCACTATAATGTGACCTTTTTTTAATTCTAGTAGGATTACACTTAAAAAAAAAAAGTCCACAAAAGGTCACACATATACAAATCCATTAACAAAGCATAAACAAAATTGCTTCTGTTACTCCTCAACATCTGGAGTCCAATTTGATATCAGCTTGATAGAATGAAAGTGCCAGTTTATATTTCAGTAATGTTGATACATTATGACATACCCCCATGGTAAATATTTGGATTTATACGGTTTATCATATCTGCTTTTAGTGGAAAGCAGAGCTACTAAGTAACAAGAAGATACCAAAATAAATATGGATCAATTTGCTGGACTTGAAAGCCCCTGAGAATTTGTGCGTTAACAAGGATCAGACTGGGTTTCCAGTGGGTGAGGTGGGGACAGTTGTTAAAACCACAGCCCAGACAAGTTTTATATTTATGGGATGAGTAAAACAGAAACAGACATTTTTCCACTTCGTGTTTATTACAGTTCAGAATAGGGCGTGACTTTAGACTGACCCTGAAGTAGCAAGTCATTTTCATCTTTAAAAAGCACCGGCCGCAAATGTCAGGATGACTCTAATGTCCTGAGTTTTATTGCCTTTTACTGCCCTAATATGATTCTCAATATGAGAGCAAGTAGTGAACTAATTATTCTGCAGACAATTTGTGGACATATATATAGCACTCTATGGCCTTGGGCAGAGCAATAGAACTTTCCTGTTGATTTTCTTGCTGTTGGAAATTATTGAAAAGGTCGTTTGCATCTAAGGACTGATGTGAAGAATATCTACCTTTGCTGTGTTTTGCACTCAGACTTAACTTTAGCATTATGTCCACTGCTATCTTGTTTTCTGCTCCCTTAAAGGACAGAATTTAAAGAATGAGCGCTAAAAGAGTGCTAAATTGTCAGGAAATAATTGCTAGCTTGTTTAGCAAGGTCCTTTTATAGACTGTCTTATTGCACAGTCACATACAAATAAAATATTAGAATTGTAATCACCAAAACTGGACAAATTATTTGTCCAACTGCAACACTGCAAAGAGAAGTCCAGGTCAGTGATTCACATTAGCGCAGGTAAAGCTCAACAGCGAGCAAGCAGCCTTATTGGTACACACTTACCACTCAGAACAGCCCTGCCCCTAATTTTAAGCCATAAAGTGAATTATTTAAAAACAATGCCATAAATGTGTTTATTTCTGCTCTTTGGCTTGAGAGCCAGCCTTAAAAGGCCACAGAGCAAAGTGAAGTTTTTGTGACAGTCATATTAGCTTCATCTTTGTATGCCGCTTGGTTGTCTTTTTTATGTATAAAACTGATTTGTGCCGTGAAGCTTTAAATCCATTAGTATGTTAGTGACATGGCGAAGCATAGGAGTCACACCGCTTAATTTGACTTTTGTTTCTCAATTTAGTCATGGTCACCGGGAGGAGAGCGACCTCTCTCAGGTATTGTTGTCTCGCTAACAGCGTCTTTACACATTTTTGCTCCTTACAAAACGTTGCAGACTTTAGATTGGCATGGGTTGCTGGAAGGAACTGGAAGGAACTGGACAGTGACAGACAGCAGTAGGCTTGACTGAGAAACAAACAAGCTGTGAAGAGAGAGCTGAAGGTTTGCCAGTGAAAAGATTAGAGTGGCATTTGGCTCGAGCGCCAAGATGCACCGTTGCTCTTGCCACACTGTCATGGCAACGGAAGCTTTATACTTGCCTCACAGTCCCCCCGCTGAGTGTCCAGACTGTACCAAAGAGTCATTTAAAGATCCTGGGATTATTTGTGTTGACAGTAGTTAGTCGTTTACAACATAAATTACATTTTCCTGAATTCAGCTGCATTAAATAGACATTTGCTGCCCTCTTTGATTATTCATTACCATGGCTTTGCATTCTTTTGACAGGTGAATGAATAAGATGCAAAAGGTCTATTATAAAAGAGCATGTAAACTTTGCTGAGCATCTTCACAATTCAATCTATCCCAGAGCTCTCATTTGTCATGCAGAGCACCTCTGTTCCCTGGTGACCAATCAGGAGTTCTTCCCTGTTGGCTAAAAGCACCCCCTTCACCGCCTCATCATCATTTGTGATTGACAGCCTCCCACAGGAAGGAGGGGGGTTATTTACCTCCTTGTGTTCTCATGGGACTAAGTTAATGATCCCAGCCAACAAAATAATACAAAGAGGGAAAAGCCTGAGAAGTCGGCGCCTGGTTGAACCATTTGGAGCAGTTTCGGCTTCTTTTATAGCGGATTAGAGAAAAAGAGGCTGTGTGAAGAGAATTTCAGAGATAGCAGTGAGACAGATGAAGCAGCACAACCCAGACAGAAAGTGGGAGCTGAAGGGAGGCTTCTGAGGAAAGCCGGTGTTTTGAGAAAAATCCCTTCCTGGGCTTTATTTCTGTATTCATCTGTCACCCTGGCTGTGAACTGTGTGGTTGACTGAGTAACAGACAGCGAGGTAAGGCGTGATCTGTATTTCCAGTGGATGACACTTTAAAAGCTGTTTAGGTTTCTTTTAGGCTTTGGAGTTTGGCTTTGAGGGAGTTTTAGTGTGCTAAATTAAACACGGTATTCTGCATTTTTTTTTGTCTGCATGTTTGAAATGTAGATATAAAAATGTAAACAAACATCAATGGTGATTTTATGGCCCAGTGAATTTTTCTGTGGTGCTCAGTTAAATATTTTTACACTTTATTGCATGCTTCCACACTGCACATTGTGCTGACCTAACTGCAGCTCTACTGTGACCATGTCCGAGATGATAATGGGTTTATGTTGCATTTCAAGTCATTATTTGAGTCAACATAGATAAGAATCTAGGTTATTTGACATTCCCCTACATTTCCTTTAATCCTTTTTTTATACTGAAAAATAAGATCTCACTCCTCCTCCTCCTCCTCCTCCAGGGTTATGGCTTAAAGCTAATCCAAACCAAGCCATGCCTTATATATTGTGGTTTAACCCCATAACATAAACGTCTTCTTTATACGGATACCATTTAAAAAAAGAGAAGAACAAAAACCACTCTGACCTCATGTTGTTGACAAGGTCGTTGCAGGTAATGTCCTGCTTCAAAAGTAAGCTCGAATTCGGTGCTAATAAACGAATCAAACTTGATGTTATCAGTCTCACTATTTGGATGCCAATCCTGTCAGCCAGCACATGTTTGTGTTGGAAGCGTTTCTGTGAGACTGGTGAACAGATGCCAACAATCTGAGAAAACTTTCAACAATATCTAAGTCAGCTGTCGCAGCCACATTACATTCCTGTGTGTTTCCATTTCAGCGAATGTGTTCGCAAGAAAAAAAAAGGACGAAAGAAAGAAAAAAGGTGTTATTGCTTTAAGAAATAAGCTTTCCAAGGTAACGTAGAGTAACCTTCCTACCTAAAGCAATGTTATTCATCAGCATTGAGATAATGAAGATAGTAATTCTTAATAGTTATATAGCATTATAGACCATATATAGACTGACAGGCTGTTAATATACCTCTGCTTAGCTATGATAGCATTTGCAAAGTGTCGCTCTTGTACTTTCTGAACAGTTGATTAATAATTGATTACTGTGTTTCGTGAGGCACTATTTCATTTGGCTCCATTGAATTGTGACTTAGGCGTGAAGCATATTTTTAACTGCATTATTCTAAACTAATTTTAGTAGGGTTAACTATAAAGCATTGAAAATTTTGGTTGATATTATATGCAAATCTCATCGTATGAAACATGCAGTGAATCTGAAATGAATCTGTTTATTAATGCAGTGCATGTTGTTTTTGTGGGATGCAGCTCAGCTATTTGGGGGGAAAAAAAGTCCATTGGAGGATGACAGCAAACCTCTTTCCGGAGTTATGGTAACGCCCTATGCTCTAACAGTTCCGAGAGATAGACCTGCCCCTTTCTTATGATTGGCTATCTTAACAATTTGCAGCCCACTACTTGTAGATGGGATAGGTGCAGTTCTCAGTGAGGGAAGAGAAAAGGGTGGTAAGTTTTGATCTTCCTGCTGTTTTTTCAGTAGGCTAGGAGGAAAGACTTGGTGTCAGAAACTCACAGAGAGTCAGGGGGCGAGTGACTTTGCTTAAAGTTCAGACCACTGCAGTGGATCAGCCTGGTAGAGCTTAACTATCAACACTGACTGACTTTAAAGGTGGCTCTTTCCTTCTGCTTGTTTATCGCTGTAATCATGTGGCAGGTAAGTCAGAGGGTCATTCTCAGCTCTGTTCACTGTGTTTCTGTGCCTCTGTATTTTTCTACCAAAACAATGAGTCATATGTTTCTAAGCCTGTAGGCAAGGATCTGTGCAAGAGCTGAGGTGGTTTGGCCTTGTGGTGCTCACAGATTCCTTCATGTTATGAAGTGTGGGTAGAACTAGTGGAATAAGATGACTAACTGAGAGGGCCAAGGGGGATTTTGTAATTAAAAAGCGCCAAAGAGTGTGGAAGCAGACAAAGCAGATTTCCAGTGTTAAAGCAGCAGTTCAGTGTAGCATTTCCTAAAATACACACTTTTACATGGCCTCTGTCTGAAAGAATATATCTTTTAGTCATATTTTCATTTCTCCCCCCCTCTCTCTCTCTCCTCCCGTTTCCCTTTTTTTCAACCCTTGCTCAGACTTAGAGATCCACTGCAGCACTGAGGAAGATAAAGCCACTCTTTCAACCACAATCTTGTGGCCTCGTGACCTACAAAATACCATTTACTGAGCTGATAAGATAAAGGATACAGTCATTTCCCTCCGCAACACACACACACATTCATATATATATATATATATATATGTGTGTGTGTGTGTCTGTGTGCCTGTGCGTGCATGCTTGAGCCCGTTTGCATCAGCCCTGCATACATGAAAACAGAGCAGGGCTAATGAAGAGTGAAGCTGAGTTATTGCATTTAAGTCTGTGGTTGCCCCTGTTAATAAGTAACTTATCTCATTCACTTGAGGAGGAATGTTAGACATCTTCCCACCAGAGCACTGCCTCTGATCACTAGTGTGACAAATAGATATCAAGCTGTCACCATGGTAACTCACGAGGTCTTTTTTATAATGTATAATAATTAAACTTTAGGAGAAGGAGCTGCAAGTTGTGGAAGCTTTGGGAACAGAAGTATAAACCGACTATTACATTTTTACACGATTCTTAATATTGCCGTTATTTTTTATTTTGGTGGGAATTTATAGGTCATCATTTAATTATAACGTCAGACTGGACGTTGCGCTTGCTGTAGTTCACAATTTAGCCACAAGATGTCGCTCTTTGAATGTTTTCCACAACAGTAAGACTCATTCTTGCTGAATGTACGTCTGCAAATCGCTTGTCCTCGCACAGGGCAAGGAGGCTACACAAGAGCAGGCCGAAACATTATTTATGA
>VOQK01004383.1:9642-23036 GCA_015052645.1 Benitochromis conjunctus | reverse complement strand
TGGTTTACACTGTTGTTTTAACACTTCCTTTTGTCACGTGCCACCTCACAGCAGCATCTGTCTGCAGGCTCTTTGTAGCAGCTCGTTAAGTGATGATGAATCAGCTCAGCCTCCGGTCCAAGTGTTTCTTGCTTTAGATGAGACACGGTGCTTTTTTTTTAAAACCAGATGCATTTTGGGGCATTTTCTCGCCCCAAGACAGCTGGGATAGGCTCCAGCACCCCCCGCGACCCTGAAAAGGAGAAGCGGAAGCGAATGGATGGATGCATTTTGTTAAAGCCCTCAGTCTCCCACTAAATGCACCGATGAAGCTTAGGTGACTTCCTTCTTGAGTTTCTGCATTTACACGATTTTCAGAAAATGAACTCAGGTGATAATTTTAGGACTTGTGTCCAGTCCACGTGGAAACCAGAAATATCACCACTTTCATCATGATGGAAACATATATGAGCACCATCCTCGTTTCTGCTGTTCCTTTATAATAAATAAATAACGAGGGTAGACTCACACCTTTGAACACAAACCTGACGACATGTTCAAACTTTTGCACAGTTTCACTCACAGCTGCACATGCTGGAGAGGAGTTGTTGCACAAATCTGTTCTTTTAACAGGAGCTTCATGAACAACTTCAGAGGAAAAAGTTCACACGCTTGTGAGACGCTTTTGTGTGGTTTGTGCGTTTGTTCCTAAAAAACGGATTCCTGGTTGTGCTTTCCATTGTTGGTTTTTGACTTTATTCAGGCTGATGGTTTTGAAGACATCTGCCGTGTGTTAAAAATAAAACTTCAGCTAACAGACTGTGTAAAACAAGCAGGTGGCTTGATAATTAGAAAGACGCTCTGCTCTGTTTTCTGGAGACGGTAGGTGAAAAACTGATGGAATTGCTGTTTTGTGACTCGCTCTCTGAAGGTTTTGTCTTAATTTCTCTCTAAGCTTCTTCAGCTTTGGTCGCCTGTTTGGGGTTTAAAGTGAAGCTTGGCCGTCGTCAGATTATTCCTCCCACCATATGTTCCCATCCCACCGCAGAGATTTACAGCCTACCTGGAGCTGACTACATATTCGGCTGATTTTACAGCTTGGAAACTGCAGAGAAAAACATTAACTCGCCAAGCAAACTGTATTCAAGCAGAAATAAAGTTTACGGTATAAAATGAAGACTAAATTTTTAAAGTACAATCTCTAAAAACAGATATTCACATGTAAATATAGAATTTCTTAATGTAGAGACAAAATCTTGGTTTCCATTTGTTGTTGAAGTTACGTCTGGCATCATGACTCACTTCAGGATCCAAATGTTCCTTCAAACAGCTGAGACTTAAAAATGGTCCAAACTCCTTCAGCTCTAATAAAATGATCAGAGTGTCTGTTCATCCAGCTGTTACAATCAAATCTGCACAGAAATGAAGAAAGAAAACTAATCAGCAGCCAAGTTTGGAGAGTTACTGAAGTCAGGTTAGCTGGCTTATAATAATGCGCTACCTGACGGCTAGCTACAGAGGTTCATCTAAACACACCAGCACAGGGAAGATGATGAGTTTCAAACTGCTCTCAGTAAAGTTCCTGTTGAGTTTGTCCCTGATGGGCGGAGACAAACGACGAGGAAGATGATGCCATAAATGTACCAAACTTCAACCTGAGACGATTCAGTGTAGCATGAGGTTGGTCATTAACATGTTTCTGCATTGATTACATAACTCACTATGAAAACGTCCTGATCCTGAGCTCAACATCAGCCCAAAGTGATTCTCCTCAAGAATTTAGTGTCTGTGTGCTGCAGCGATTAAAAATGTGAAACGCTCCGGCTCACCTTAAAAAGACGAGAGGCTCATCCAGCAAAGGAAACACGGTCGATGCACCAGCACTGCTCGTACCAGTGAACCGGACAGTCACTTTGGGCAGGTCTTAATGCAGGAAAAAAGCTCATGTGGCGAGCAAACAAAAGATTTCTTCAACAAAAATGCATTTGCAGATCACCTGGTTCTCCCCCAACAGCGATTAAAATCGAGCTCCATTCGTAAACAGTGACCAACGCATGAAAGAGGAAGTCTTGACACAGATCTTCAGGCTGAGGAGACGAGTCGGGTCCCAACATCAGTAAAACACATCTGTAGTTAAGATGTGCACACTCTGGTCCTTAATTACACTCTCAAAGAAATTAGCTGGTAAAAAATAAAGTAGTGATTTCAGAAATCACAATGTAAAAGGCTTAAACGTTACATTTTAGGCACTGAAAACAACTTTCTTCGGGCTGTGCGCTTCAGCACGATTAGCCTGTACTCTGAAAAATGATGACTTGGGATTGACAGCCATGCTGAGTCTGCTGCCAAAAGACCGCTTCTATGAAAACATTCACAAAATTGTGGTAATTGTGTTGTGTGTGTGTATATATAAAACTGATATAACACAAATGTGGCTAAAAGTGGTTTCAGAGAAAATGTGAGCAATGTGATGAAAGGCTCTTCTTTGTTCTGTTTCAACCTGAAACTCAATAAAAAAATTCAGTAAAGAAAATTAAAAAGAGAAAAATGCTGCTTGGGAACAACAGCGACCTGAATGCAGTGAATAACTCTGTAGCCACGCTGATGTGGAAGCGCTACATCATGTTGACCTTTTGTGTGCAAAAAGGTCAAAATCCCAAGAAGAAGAAGCCGTTTCTGCCAGTTTAACGTGGACAGTTTCCAGGCCTTCACCCTCAGCCACCGCCACCGTTTCCAACTCGGCTCCGCTCCTGCTGCTCAGATTCGACGGTTCTTGCTGTGGTAACAGACAAAATCCTCACAGCACCCCTTCAGAAACATGTGCTGTTTGCTACTGACTCAAGTCACAGTCTGTGAGATTTTCAGCTTCAGAACGAAGACAAAGAAACAGGAATAAGTACAGGAAGTGGGGAAACGATGACGCTGAGAAAAAAGAGGTGGATTTGTGTGATTTGTGTCGTCTTACACATCCCAACAGACATTTAACAAAGTGACATTTTGCTGAATTTGATACCAAGTTAAGCACCTTTCTCTTTGTTTTGAATCGTAACCCAGAAACACAAAAACACATTTTTCTCTGTATCTGAAGGACGTCACATGTGTGCAGAGTCTTTGCTGAAATATCCTGAAGTATTTCTGCTGATAAAAAGTCTCTTCTGCTCGTTTTTAAACTTTAATTTCTTGGCTCAGTTGGTGGGCCGCCTGCCTGCTGTAACAGAGTATAAATGGGAGGGGCGGATGGGATGGGTTGTGTGGATTGCAGGGCCTAAATGGAAAGAGAAGGATGGCAAATCAGCAATGCTAATTCGATTAAGTTCCATGATAGTTATCTCTAATTGGCTTACTGCGTTTGTTGTGGATTGGCAGACACTTAGAGTCTGTTGTCTCGCTGTGGCATCGCTGTAATCGATGCCTGGTTGTAAGATAACATTAAAGCAGAAAACTCTCGGGTCTAGCAACATTAGCAATGCAACAAGTTCTCAATAAAAAATGTCACTGTGAGAAATATCAACCTGTGGAAGAATGAAGAGTTTACAGAGAGCAGATTCCCCCGGATGATTACAAACCTCCACCTGAGGGGAACCCGGCTGTTTTGGGGGTTTTAGCTCTGATCCTGATCATAGCGTGCAGACTCTAATTTCCTCCGCCATCTGTAGCTCCAGCTCGTCTACAGGGGAGGCGCGACCCCCTCTGCTGCCGATAACGAGGGGGGGGATAATCCAAACCATCCTGCAGGGCCGGAGATGAGAGGGTGGGGTCGGGGTATAGAGTTTAACCCTTTCCTAATCACCACACAACCCTCCAAGTGCGGGAACAAAGTCTTAATGAGCCATTTAATCTCAGCATCCGTCTGATGTACTGTTGCTCATCGTGTGAGACACGGTGAGTCTATTACAAGCTTCTGCTCCGGCTCTCCGCTGGCCTGAGGTCGATAAGCAGGAAGGAAGATGGACCGACCGCCTTTCTATGACCTTAACCAAGAGCTGCTGGTTCCATTTGTAAGAGTCTAAATGGAACCAGACTGTGGCGACTGGTGGAAGTCCAAAGAAGGAAGGCAGAGACAGAGATCCTAGTGCGTTAGGCAGACGGGTTTTTGTTTTTTTTACCTTATATACCCAGTAATTTAATAAAGTACAAACAATTACACTCAGCTGTAAGTATAATGACAAGCTCGTTAGTGCACTGATTTGTGAAATTATTGCAAAAGAGGCATTAAAAGGATGATTGCGTTGTTCCACTGATTATGTTGAAGGCAACTGGACTTCTTTTCAGGTCACACATTGGAGACGCTCTTCTGATTTAAAAGCCGATGGGGGGGGGTCACAGATATTTAACCTCCAGTCTTCACGGAGGTCGTCCTGAGAGTCGTTGACCCAGGCGGCACAGCGCTGTCGTCCTTATGTGTCAGGGTTGTTGGAGAAACTTTCTCCATGCATAACTTCCTGGTGCCCTCGAGATCCAGCAACACCTTCAGACCTAAACAGGCTCATCCCAAAGGCCACGTAGCTGCTCCACACACTCATGGCACAGCAGCTCATCACGACTCAGCTGAGGAGAAGACAGACGTTAGAGGAGCTTGTCTATGTCCACCTCTAATAACCATCGTTGACGAGATGGTGGCTTATCACACCAACTGTCATCTACCTATGATGCAGTCTTGAGACGCTTTCCCAGATGAGTGAACCCACAGTCCCACTTTGACCCACGGCAGCCTTAATAACCCACATGACTGCAGAACGAGTGGACCTCAGGACCACCTCCAGGGTGACGACCCCACCAGAGGTTAAATACCCGGGTCTCCCCGTCAGCTTTTAAAGACGCCTCAGAGATGACGCCATAAAATGGCAGTTATATTGTATATTTTCATTTAATGATCACATATTCAAAGTGTTGACAGCGTGTCTCCTGAACAGGTCACGAATGCAAACACGATGTGTTGTCATGGTCTCATGTGGAGACCAGCCTGGTCCTCAGATCTGTAACGAGACACCCGCCCTGCAGAGCTGTCCTCCTCCTCGTATCGAGCCTCAGAGGAGGAGAGTAACCGAAGATTCATCTTCCTGTGCAGCGGTGCCTGATTTTACATAATTAATGACTGCCATAACGTTTTAATAAGCTGACCCTGTCCTCTCCTCAAAGACTCTATACAAAGCCCATAAACGGGGTAAGTTCATAAAATGTAATCGTCTTTAAACCACGACTGACACGTTATATATCAGCTTTATGTGGCAGTTGTGTCAGTTTTTAAAAATAAGTCATTAGATAAAGTGATTTACGAGGCTTTGGGAAAGGAAGTTCATTGAAAAGAGATGAAACTGTTGAAGTTTTTCTCTCGCCACATTTCTCCCGGTAACAGTTTTTCTTCCATTAATCTGACGTCTGCAGCTGCTTTAGAAATTCAGATTGCACTATCGACGTGAGATTAATCGTAACGAGGCTGCGGCCGCTAAATGTCCATTACTCAGAGCACAAGTTAAGAGGCCTTCATGTCAAACGTCATTTTGTCAGTCCGCTCGCTGCGTTTATTTACAACCTGCGTGTAAATAAGAGTGGATAGAGTGGACAAAGGACGATGAAGATGATGCTGCTGTTCAGGAGGAGACCTCAGAGCATGTAGTGAAGGAGGACCTAAGGACCAAAGCATCTCATTTCTGCTCAGACGTGACGTTCGTAGACGCTCGGGCAGCTGAAGCTGTTTCAGGAGAGTTCCTTCAGGCGTTCAGCTGGAGGCTCATCTGTTTGTTCCACACATCAAAGTAAACCATGACCCGTCTCTATACGTCTTTCCCCTCACCCCCTCACCAGTCACAGCACAGAGCTGCCTGTGATCCACCATATGACATAAATTATAACTCATAAAATTAATATGTAGGTTTAATAAACACAAAAATATCAGTTTTTTATTTCCTGGTTCGGACTGTAAAGGGTTAAACCCGCCAAGTTCTTTTGTGTGTAAACTTTCCCGGCACTGACGTGTCACAGCTGAGATGATACACGACGTATTTATTTCTCCTCGTGGTCCTCATGGAGGACTTAAAGATGTAACACAGACGACTTCTTCTAACTGTAACTTCCTCACAGCGAGATGGTCCTCTGTAAATCTACCCCCCCCCCCCCCCCAGAGCGACGCGAGCCCGCCCCGGGACTATGATTCAGATAATTCTACATCAGGTCGGCATCGCTCGCCCCAGGCCTCGCTCCTCTTTTGCTCTCTTCAGAGCTCGAAAAGGAAATGACTTTTCCCTCCATCTGTCACAGTGCTGCTGTGCTAATTGAAAGCTGAAAGCATGAATCCAGTCAAAAGGAGCTACATTTCCATTTTCACAAAACCTGTCCGATCACAGCGGCGGATGAACCTCGCTGCAAAAATTAAATGAGGATGAGTCACAGAGGACGTTCGGTGCGGGAGGCTCGTTTGTAACTTTGTTTCATCTATAATTAAAGGTTGAGACGATGTACAAATTAAACTTCTCTGTAAGATTCAGACTTTAATGATGCTGATTACTTTCAGCTCCTGGTGGATTGCGGGAAATTGAAGAAAATGAGTGAACCAGCCAGAAGATAATTGATTCATTCAAACTGAACGGAAAATCTCTGTGGAGTCAAACATGACACTGAAGATGCAGGTGAAGTGATGCTGATGATGCTGCTTCCTCAGCTCAGTCATCACATGACATCATGCATTTATGCTCCAGTCCTAAAGCGAACTGTTACTGGCTAAGGTCAGTCCATGTTTTAAATTGCTGCTAATAATGTTATTGCAGGGTGTAATGTTTCAATAACTAAGTCTGGCTTTCTGCTTAAATCCATACGGTGTTCTGTAAAAACTGCTGATATAACTACAATGTTCCCTCTGAGTCCTCCCACCTTCATCAGACTTCAACGACAAATTTTAGCATCATAATACATGTATTATGTAATCGATCCACAAACAAACAATCAGCCTGTCAGTCTTTGAGCAAAGCGGCCACCCAGTCCTCGCCCGCATCAGCTGATACCCCTCAAACTGTGAATTTCATGTTGGCGAGCTGTTAAAGCTGCTTTAGCCTGCCTACAGTTGCTACTGCAAGCCACTTTGCAGCCCACCTTCATCCCAGCTTCTCTTCTTCGTGCTGTTTCTGACCTGATAAACATCTGTCGTTCTGTAAGAGGATCCTGATGCTGCTCTCTCATAACAGAAGCATGCTGCTAGCATTTTACACAAGCTGGGCGTCCACGGGCATCTGCGGGCTGGAGACTGAAAACTCAAATTATGGAAAATATGTTTTACACAAACACGTCTTTAGCAGAGGTTACATTCATTGATGCAGTGTTTGCAGTTTTCTTGGCCTGTTCTGATTGTGACCTGCTGATACTAATTTCTGATGTCTCCAGTTTTCTTTCTCAGAACTACGACTGACAGCATATACTAAAAAATAAAATAGAAAATAGAAGAAATTATTAACCTTCACAGTTTCCCCCAAACTGCAGTAAATCACAGGATCTTCTCTCACAGAAACAAGTGAACATAAAACTCTCTGCTTCTGAAGAAAGGCACAAATAACGATCTGGAAATGAGCAGCTGTACACCCAGCGTTACCTGGTGTAGTTTACATCACTGATCAAAAGCAGGTGCAACGGATTTAAATAGCAAATAATAGGCACTGACATCATTTCCAGTATAACAGGTCATTGACTCTTTTATCTTTTTAATCAGAATTTTCCACTGCTTTGCTCAGTTGCTCATACCGAGGCTGCACTTTACTTTGGTGAACTTTGTGTCTTCCCCCACATTTAGGAGCTTCTACACTAATGACATTTTAGCACATGAGCATGCCAGCTTCTAATTGGTTATATGTCAGACTGACTGGCTGCTCACCGCTCAGGGCTGAGAACACTGGAAACCAGCGATTTTGTCCGCTGGCCGGTCGATCGGTACGTTTTCTTATCTTCTAAAAAGAATGAGACAGACAAGCAGCTATGGCAGCAGTAATCTGGAGGTCGACTGTGACTCTTAGCAAGAAAATCCAGACTTTCATTTACACTTGTCTGTGCAGAAAATCATCTTCCAACTGAGGCAGAAGCGACCAGTGAAAACACTCCTCAGGAGCTGGAAACATCTATTACAGGAAATCCTGACCCATAAGACGAGGACGAAATGCCCAGAAACACGTGGTGATTAAGAAAAGGACATTTAAAGCACAGTCACAGGACTCTATGGAGTTAATTAGATTAAAATATGTAGCAAATAAAGCATATCTCAGATTTTATAATGCACTTCTGTTTTTGTTAACTTTCCTTGTACTGAGAGGTTAATATCTAAAGGCCATATGCTGTGCTGTGTTTACTCGTGTAGTCGTTCTGCTGCTCATTATAAACTGTTTGGGCTCCAAACAAAACCACTAATTTCAGCTTCTGTGGCCTTCATAATTAGTGCCTCCTTAGAAACATTTCACCAGAAATGTTCGGGATATTTTCATGAATTTATTGGTGAATCAGTGTTTGTTTTGGAGTCTGATGATTTTTCTTTCCCATCAGCCCCTGCTCCCCCTCGCTGTCGGTGTGCAGTGCTTTTCTTTGATCATCTTTCCGCCTCTCTGCTCGCTCGGGCTGTCGATCTGTTAATGAAGTGGACCTGCTGGAGACCCGCAGCTTTAATCCTTCAATACAGCTGGAAGCTTATCGATACTCTGGCACCGTGCTGGCTTTTTCTGGTTTTCATATCACCCCTCCACATCCACCTCCACCTGCAGCAGCTCCCTCTGAATCCCCCCTCTTGGTGACAATCGATTTGGACGGATCAGAGAGAAGGCTTACCCCAGCGGCGGTATTGATTTCACCCCCCGCCCCAAGCAGGTTATGAAGTCAATTCAGTTTTGACCTATGAGAAACAAATCGCCCACAGAGTAATCACGGATCGGAGAAATAGATAAAGAAGGTAATGACATGGTTGGAGAGCTGCATCCAAGTCCAGGAAAGGGCGAGCGCTGCAGCTCGGTGATAACGAGTCCTGAGAATAGGGGGAACCTGACCACAGGTTTAGAAACGTGAGTCAGGAGAAGACAGGTTTTAGTATGTGATGTTTCTCACACGTGTGGTAAAATAAACGCTGCAGTCAAGATGATCCGACTCGATCACCTGCTGAAAAACTTATATAAATGTGTCCTGAGTCGTTCGACGCAGCGTTTGGAGTTTTCCTGTGTTTTTGTCATTTTGTATTATGATTTATGTTTAAGGTCACTTTGTTATTCTTAGGGCTCGTTCTATGGAGCCGTCCCTCATGATCCTTCTGTGTATTTATGTCCACGTCTCCCTCAGAGCTGCCTGACTCTCCCAGTGTTCCCAGTATGTTTTATCATTAGTATTTTCCCAGTTTAGTTTTGTACCAGTTTCCCTTTCTTCCAGCATTAAACTGTGTATTTTGAGTTCACGTTTTCGTCTGCGTGACCACAGCGCTGGATCACTGCGTACTTCAGGGTTTGATGGTGTTTGAGTTGTTTTTACTGTGATGGCGAGGGTTTTTTCATTTGCTCTCTCAGACTATGAGCTTTGTTTCTTATCATTCGAGTCTTTGTGTTGAGGTGTGATGCGTTTGCGTTTCGTGTCCTGTTCCCTGCTCCACTCGTCTCAGTCATCAGGTCTAGCGTGAGCCGTGTCTCTGTGTTTCGTATCTTTTGGTAATTTTCAGGGTTTTTTGTGTCCCGTGTTGGGTTTACTCCTCGTCTCGGGCTTCCTGCGACTCAAAGACAGAAACCTTTGAAACAAATCGACTGTTTGTTTGACCCTCTGCTCCTGATGTGACGGTAGCTGGGCGGTGTGGATGTGGAGGGCTCTGTGGGACCTTCGGGTGTGGGCTGGGTGGGGGAGGAAGGCCAGGTCATGGTTTCAAAGCCGACCCTTTAATAAAACCCCTCCCTCCTTTGGGCCTGGGGACTGGGTTTTTGTTGTGCAGTGGGTTGGCTCCCTTTTGTCTGGGGGGAAACTCAAAGCCGCAGATACCAGCTCAAAAAACTGGAAAGAAAATCAATGTTTGTGTGTAAAACTAGACAAATTTCAAGTTTATTGAACACAAAACCAAAACTACGAATGAGCTGAACGACCTTGACCTCCAGAGGTGGCGTTTTCCCATGAATGGACCCTTTTAAAATGATTTTTTAATGTTTTTATTTTTGTTCCCTCCTTTGAAAACGCCGTGCACATCTCTTTATACCTGCACATTATTCTCTAAGCATTCGGCTCCCGTGTCTCGTCCTGTGTCCAAACAACAGCTCAGAGGTTTTCAGTGCTGGGGGCTGTTTTTGGTCATTAAAGCACCTTCAGTGGGGGTTTCTCACACTGTGGTATTACCACCATTTTGGATAATTTTTTTAAATGACTGCAAACAGCAAACACACTGCTCCAGGTAAGTTGTTACCTCGAACGGAGGATTTTCAGAGAGAGAGGGCTGACCTCGAAGGAGAAGATTTGTTGGTTCATCTTCATTGTTTCCCTCATCGACAGCCACGAGCTGCGAGCAGCGCCTGGGAGATTATCCTCTGTGCTCTTTGTGCTCGGTCACTTCACATGCTCACTCCAATTTGGACAAATTGATCTTGGGACCCGCCCATTTTATCCAGAATGATTTCACTCACTGTTGCCTGAAGTCGTTGAAGGTCACTGACTTTCTGTGGGTGCCAGGTGGATGCTGTGTGTTGTGGATGCCTTCACTGGATGATGAACTTGGTCATTCAAGAGGAGTGCAGAGTAGAGGAGCTGCTCCTCCATATCCAAAGGAAACAGATGAGATGTTCTCCCAGACTCCTGAGGAGGACCCAGGATGTGAAGGAGAGGTTTTATTTTCTGGCTGGCTTGAAGAAGAGCTGGAGATGATGGTGGAGTGATGAAGGTCTGGGTGTTTCTGTCCACACAGCCTGGACCTGAATAAACAGCAGAAAATGAGCAGCTACATGCGGACAGACAGGCACCGCCTCCAAAATGAGTTTAAACAATGACTTTTTAATCCATCCAGCTGATGTGACATCAGATGTCACTGAGGTAAAGATGTGTGAGGTCACTCCTGGGTGACTTCTTCTCACCTTCTGAGCAGAGCCCAGATGTTGTCACTGACGTGAGGACAGAGGTAACAAAAGCAGGAGCCGTGCCAGTGGCTTCATGTCACTTTACATCACGTCAGTGGCGAAGGGCTGCGGGATGAAGATGAGTCATGGAAGTGTGTCATTAAGGCTCAGCCTCGCCCTGATTAAACACACATTCAGGGAACAGTCGCTCAGCGGTGGACTCTCATCAGGCTGTGCGTCTCGAGCAGACAGGCTGATGAGAGTCTGTTCGCTTTGATCTGCGTCAGGCTAAATGATATCGACAGCTGCTGTGTCAACGCTCATCAGGAGCTCAAGGACTCTGCCGTGTGACCGCCGGCCCCATGTATGCATACTGCTACAGAAGAGCAGACGTCAGGTCAGAGCGCCACCGCTGCCTCGCAAATGTTCATCGACTTCCTGCGATGAAAGAAACTCGTTTATCCACCGACAGTTTGCTGCAAAGCTGGGAGCAGACCGAGCAGTGTAACGTCTCTGGTATCAAGCATGGAGTACAAACATGTTCTTACTGACACTTAAAGGGAATAAACTCTGCGGGGAACAAGAGGGTAACAACAAGGCATCTCCATGGTAACCAGAGCAGAGAAATCCCGAGTCATGTTAAAGAGGGGAAACCGTTTCTTTGAGTTTGTGTCGCTGTTTTGATTTTTCCTGCTTTTTTAAATCATTTGTGCCTCCTCGTCTCCTCCTGCCTATCACCTGAAAATCAGTCTCAGTACGTGTCAAGTCCTAAAGTCCACGTGGAGGACCGCGGAGGCCGCCACAGCAGCTGCACAGATGTGCTGTTTGCAGACGTGTTGGCACGCCGCTGCGGGATTATTATTCTGTGTGTCAAACTTTCTGCCCTTCACTGTTTGTCTGCTTAAAAGAAGAGAGGTAGCATCTTATCACGTGCTGCTCCAGGGTGTAAAGTTGAGCTGTTATAAACACGTCAAAGCAGCGATAACAGAACCGTTTGTGAAGGAACGACGTCTCATTCGTTGCTCTCCTCGTGGATTTCTGCTGGTGGGACAAACCCGTGAAGGAGAGGACGCAAGGAAAGGAACTAAGGATGTACAAACAGAAATGACAGAGAAGGTCGGCCCTGCCCTTCAGGCCGAGTTAGACGTCTGTGTCTGCATCAGTGCAACGTGTAGTCACACTGGTAGGAGCTGCGTGTCCGGTTTACGATGTAGGTCACGCGGTCGGGTTTGAGAAGAGTTTGTGTTTACGACGTGCACATTTAACACGGGAGAACCAATCCCCCGTTAGTTTGATCTGTGCCCGTCTGTTTGCCCTCGTGATGTCATCACGCTGCCTTTGCCTCGTTTTTGGTTTCCTGTTTTGTTCTCGCTCACTCTTTTTCCTCTGCGTCGGCTGTTAAAGACTCGTCGTGTTGTTTATTAATCCTCACTCTCTGCCTTCATCTTTGTATGATTAAACGTAGATGTTGAACTTTTGTCAAAACTTGTATTTCTGGTTTTTGCTTGTGTTGTTGTTCATATTTTTAATGTTTTTAATCTCTGTTATTGTACGTTCTCTTCTTCAGGTCAACGCCTGCTGTTTGTGAGTGAGCGTATAAATAAACTAGCTGCTGTAAATGATGTGAGTTTATTATAAATACAGTGATGATGAAAACATTGATAAACGGTCGCTGTCTCTCAATGTTGTGAAATGTGTTTTTGTGAGCTCTGAAATCAAAACCAGAGCGCGAGGCGAGTTTGGAAAGACGTCGAGTTAGCGTCCCGAGTTAGTTCCTCGCTGATGATTTCATATCCTGGATAGCAAACAATAAATTCAACTGTTAAACCAACATTTCATTTTCATTTCATTGAATTAAAACTATTCAATTGGCTATTTAACACAGAGAATTAATACGGTCACCCGTATTAAGGCTGTTTCCTGTCAGTGATCAGCACACTGTTGCTCATGGTGCTCCATAAATATGGAGTTTAACAGCGTTCCAGGTCAACGTAGCTTCTGTTTATGAACTGCTTGTAGAAATTCAGACTGCCATCAGCAGCTTTGCTGAGTCACATCAAATAAAACAAAGAGAACGAGAGAAAAACATTAATTAAAAGATAATAAAGTGGATTTATGGTTTATGGTTCCTTCTCTTAACTCTTAAATGATCCCAACATTGTCCTGCTGTTGTCTGACTTTGACTCTTAAAGCCGGTCGTTTTACTGATACATGAGTTTCTGAGAGTTTTACATCATCAGTGAGATTTTTTTAACCCTGATAAAACATTAAAATATTCCATGTTTCTTGTTTAAGCAATAAATCTCTCTCTCTCTCTCTCTCTCTGTCTCACACACTCACAGACACACTCACACTCAGAGACACACACACACTCACACA
>VOQK01004374.1:5753-16523 GCA_015052645.1 Benitochromis conjunctus | reverse complement strand
TTGTCTCTTCTTTATTTCCTGTTTTCCTTTAAAAGACGGTTTCATTTATGTTTTGTGTGAGTCTTACTTTCTCCTTCATGATTGATGATGTAGCCCAGTATCAAATCAGTGTTTTAAATTCAGCATGAATTCAACCATCAGGGCCAAAACATGGTTTTCCATCATACAAGAATACAAAGTAACTAAACCGTGACAGAGAGTTAATCATTATCTTGTTTAAATAGCTTTCCGTGGGGATCACCATCACTCCGAATATCATCAGACTGGCAACTATCCCTATTGACTGCCGCGAGAAATTCATTTCCTGCAAGTGCATACAGTATGAACACATGTTGATATAAACAGTGTTGCCAGCTGACGTTTATCAAACATAATAAATACTTGTGTTTTACTTCCACGTTTTATATTCAACAACACAGGCTTGGGAGATGCTTATAAGCTATCTTGGTGAGACAGACCAGAGAAAGCTGCACTGCAAGCAAGTACACCAACTTAAAGTCAGCTACTGTTTTCCTAAAACACTCTTTAGCCTCATTTAAAGCACTTTTTAGGCCTCTTGATGTCCCTCTTTTGGCCATTAGGGCCTTAAGTATCAGTTTTGTTCACTAATGCACTTGGTCTTGATCTCCTTGGATTTCTCAGTCATAACTCCCAAGTGTCTGTCGTAAAGAAAGTGTGAAAGTAGAATGTGTATCTGAAAGCCACTGCAACTTCAAGACTGTAGATTGTTACAAGATCACCAAAGTGGATCCACCATTCAACACTGATATGCAGTTTTGCCTCCATGTCCCCTTTCCCCACCCTTCTCCCTTTGTTGCTCCTTCGCACCATTTGCATGTGCCAAGCACGGTGACCTACATTTGCATAAAAGCTCTGCTGGCAGATTGGATTGGTCAACAAATCCAACTCCCAACCACTGGCTGGTGGTCAGCAAGCATACCTGTCAGAGGAGGTAATAATAAGAAGGGCATTAATGGTCAGTGATGGTTGTAACTACATACTTGACTTCTGAATTCTCTGCTTCTATTTGGGTATCCAAGACCTTGCCTTTGGTGGCATCTGGGTCATTTTTGTCACAAATCGAGAAAAATCAGAGTGCTGTAAGAAAAACAGCACTGAAAAGGGGATAAATAAATAAATGATGGTGTGGGGACAGAGTGCAAATGCGAATGGCAGCAGTAGATGCTAAAGGGATGAAGAGAAGAGAGAGAGAGAGAAAGTGATTAGGCAACAGAAGCGCTGGTGATAGGCCTCTTTTCACAGTCTCTGTGGACCCTGGAGATGGGCCTGAGAGGGGGTAGACAGCCGACATGGCAGCCTCTCAACCCGCATCAGGCTGTCGTCGACTGTGATGCCCACCCAAGAGACCATAGTTTGTCGTCTATGAGAGGGAACCAACTCATAAAAGCTATTATTGCACAGATGGTTTGTGTTCTTTTCTATTCAAAAGCTGTCAGTGATAGAGCTCAGCATTTGGTGGCAACTTTGGAAAAAGTGGAAAAAGCTGAAGAAAAAACTGAAGTTACAGTATCAGAAAAAACACGTTCAAGTTCTCATCCATTCAGGCTGACCTTGACCTTGTCAAGCACTTACAGTGGGTGTATGTGCTCATTTGTTTGTATGTAAAGAGTTGAGTATGCTGCTTAAAGCGACCAGGGGTGTGTGCACTAATTCTCAGAACATGCTGCTGCCCCAGTGCTGTGTGTGGACCAAAGGAGCTGTCTCACAATCAGGGCGTGAAATGCTAAAGAGCTTCCAGCCAACACGCCAGCATGGTGTTTTCTCCCCACTACTGTTCATTTGACATTTAGTAAATCATTACTGCAGTCGTGCCCCCAAGGGACACTCTCACACGGAAACACACACATTAAAAATACGCCCTGCGTGGACACGCACACTTAGATTCACCCTTGACGATAACTGTTTATTAACAAGTTAGGTGACCTGATTTCATTCTGTTGCCAAATAATGGCATCCAAAGGTGTGTGATTAAAGTTCCTGCAGCATGCTGTCATTTTAGAAATCTCACACGTGTTTATATATATATATATACACACACACACACACATACATATATATTTCCTGAAAGAGCTCCTTTAGTTCTGTGAGGTCGGACATCATGAGCACAGATCACACAGAGTTCTTTCTACTGCTTGGTCATGCATGATTCTAAACATTGCCAGGAAAAAGAGAAATTATGTTCCTGACATAGAAACCTCTAAAAATGGAGGAACACAAGACAGCTGGTGTCATACACAGTTACTTTTTTCTCATAAAAATCTGGCTCATGATTCCCAGTGACATCATGCACGTCGTAAAAGCATGATTGATTGAGATGACAAGATTTTATAAGTCTGTTATTGCCTAATGTGACACAGGGATAATCATTACAGGCAAAATAATCATCTTGTGTGAACACAGCATACCTGTTTAAAAAGAGACATCAAGGTTTTTTTCATCTTCATTTCCACGCGGTGTTCCAGGCTGCGAGGATGGGCAGGCGCTGCTGTTCGTTCACACGTCACAGAAAAGTGCCAAACTTGCTCCAAGCTCTCCAATCATTGCTCTGTGTGTGTGTGTGTGTGTGTGTGTGTGAGGTGAACACGACCACATGAAATCATAGCTTCCTCATTACACGCAAATAATGTAAATGCAATGGCATCATATAATTCCAGTTTTTGTTTTTAACTCCATATATACTAACTGGACAACATTTCTATGCTCCCGTGAAGCCCTTCGTAAAGCTGTATAACACTAACACAGAGCCTGGAAAAGGTTGTGTATTGGAGTCTTTTGCTCTAAAAAGTGTCTGAAAATATAATTTAGGCACTTAAAGTAAAAGTAGACATTATGCAGAGTGTCATATTATTGGATCATATTTGTGAGTTCATCAATTTTATTTTAATGTTGCAGCTGGAGACTGCTGAGTAGATTTGCAATACAATATAGATTAGATTATCATTCATCTTAAATGCTAGGGGCTTATTGCAGTTGTCATAGGGCAAGACCCGGTCTACTAAAGGGCTGACACAGAGAGAAAAACAACCGTTAGAATCACCAATTAACCTAAAACATGAGTCTTTTTAGAGAAGCAAGAGTGCTCACAGAGAACTTGCAAAGGCTACAAGGGAGGATCTGCAGCTGGAGTCAAACCCACAACCGTCTTGCTGTGTTGCAGCAGAGCCAGATAGTGTACCACTGTGCCATGGATTTGCGTTTCAAAATATGCATAGTAAGAAGTAACTGAAGCATTGCATTAAACAGCAAGGAATATCAAGTGTGACATTCAACGGAGTAAAAGTAGGATTTAACACAAGAAATACTTAAAGTACCAGTACATTATAGCAGTACTTGAGTAAATGTAAATTACTCAGTTGCAATCAACCACTGGTTAATTCATGCAGTACCACTCTGTCCTTTATGATGTCATATTGAGTAGTATAGCGGTGCATGCTTGTTACACTGAATAACACTGCATCAAGTAATCACAAAGAACACTTCTGCCATGGTAGAAGGGTAAAGACTCATGGGACTGTTACAGGGTCAGTCACAGAGCAGATGAACAGGGCAGACAGCCATCTTTGAGAGAGGGCATTAGGCTCAACTGTCATTGATACTTCAGTTTTAAAAGAATGCTGCCTACACAACAAATTCAGGCAACATAGCTGAAACAACATCAGGAACTAGCACACATAATAACCATAAATGCACAGTGCACTCAATGCCAACTTGTTTTGTGAGTTTCAACTACAAGAGCTGATGATGACCTCTTATTAGTTCCGAACAGAGACATAAGAGGTAGACCTTTCCAAGGTCTGAGATGCACTCCAAAATCAGTGTCATCCTCAGTCATGCTGCTACGTTTGGATCACATGCTCTACTTAGCATGGGGTTGATTGCTATTACGGTGATGTGAGTATTTAACTTTTTATAATCCTATCATACAACTTAACTTTATTCAAATTTATAAAACTATGTCAGCAGAATTCAGTTGAGAGGGTACAGTGACCTTTTAAAACAGGCATAGATGCCTGGGACCCCTGCTCACAATGCTGACACTGGACACTTATTGTTTGTCTCGACATCCTTATTTAATAATTGATATGACTATCAATGAATCACCCCGAGCTGGTGTTCATGTTCAGGGTTGTTGTTCTTACATGATTAAAACCAGCGTTCTTGTAATGGAACACAACAAAATTAAGGCTGCATAAAGTATATATTAAGCAGAATAATGAAGAACAGGTAGTACAGAACGCTTGTGTATGTAAGTGCAAACCTGCTAATGTTTAACATGAAATCCTTATTCTCCCGGCATTACGATCAGTTGTGTTGTGTTCAGACTTTGCTTCTTGGGGCTGTGTAATATGGTTTGTGTGGCCAAGAATAGCACAATGGTTTACCTTTTAACAGTCCACAATAACTAAGACTTCTGTAGCGATTAATGACTCGCAGTCAGTGTTCATGTTCAGGGTTGTCATTCATACATCATTAAAAGTAGTAAGTACTATTCCCCGGGCACAGATACTGCAAACATTGTTGTCTCAACACAAAATTTAGATAACAAGTTTGCTTTTCTTTTTTTTTACAAGTAAAGCCAATTTATTAAATCTCGTTAATAATGAACAACCATTTGCACATTGTCATTGATCTCAATTAATATCTAAACAGCCAATATATCTCTCTGTTGGAAGTCAGCCAACGAGCAGTAAAAAGTATTAACATTCATGTCACTTAACCACAAATCCTATAATGTAGAAGATATTGAAATGTTCTTCAACCTTCAACGATTTCTTGTTTTCCTGTGAATGAAAGCCTGATAAAGTTTCCCAAATACAAAGCAAAGGCCGGAGCAGCTGCTAAGCACTTAATCCTCTGAAATATGAAGAAACAGTATGACTGGCTGTGTTTTGATCTCCTCACAGCCTGTAATCCTTCATTAATTGCAAATTCTGGGCATCCACTTTGACCTGGGCTCAAACGTAGACATCAGCACTAATTTATATGTTTGAGGGTGAAAACGAGTCCTGCTGTGGTGTCAGCATGTGAGATAATTCCTCCACACCAGTTGCATGTTTTGCAGTTGCATGGTCTCAAACCTAACTCCAGAGTCCAGCTGTTATGCAGGATGAATGGATAAAACATTGTTTTTTGTACCAGATTGAAAAGTAAATTTCATTAAAGTAAAAGTCATCATTTTAGCATGAGAGTCTCTGAGTTAACTTGCTATGGAGTGACATCAAAGGAAATGCAGTTTTTGTTCAGTTATTGTGCAAAAGTACTGTTTATAAGGTTGGGGAAACCTGCAGTCAGCTGAGACTGAAGAAGTCACTTGGATGAGCTATGAAACGTTTCTCCCAGCGAAAACGCTACGTCCAGATGAACAGAATCAACCTTTTGGGAAATGCAGTTTAGTAAACGTCCTCATTTGCTCCATTTTTCAGGTCTGGAGGTAACTTCCTGGTCAGCATCCACCCATCACTCGAAGCTGCAATGCTCCTAATAATGCAAAAGTTAAATGCCTTATCAAAACTTAAAGAGGTGGGGCGCTTTAGGAACCAAAAAAACCTCAACTTTTTTAGTACCAAGTTGTCAACAGTTTAGAGAAACTGAAGTATACACTAATGGCTTCATTTTTCAGCCCCAAGTTACTAGTTTGTTAGTTAGTCCGGCACTGCAGATCACTGAATTGTAACTACCTCACATAAGAAGATGAATTTGAACATTTTGACATGTAAGTCTATGGGGATTGACTCACTTCTGGAGCGAGCCTGAAGTGGCCACTTGACGCATTGCATTTTTTTCCCAGGTTTTACGATGACACAGGGATAAGAGATTACCCTAGCAATCATTGAGATAGACATGCTATTTCACTTGACTGCTATACATGTCACGATCCTGGGTCATTTCATCCAGCGTTTTGAGTTTTCTTGTGTTGTGATGTCATTTTGTATAATGTTTCATGTTTAAGTCGTCTTTGGTAGTCTTAAATTGATTCTCTAGTGCCTAGATTGTTCCTGTTTAGATTATGAATATTTAGTATTTCCCCCATGTGTCTTTCCCTCTGTGTCTCCCTCTGTGTGGCTGTGATTATCTTTGTTGTGTCTGTCTGCATCTCTTTGTATGTGTTCCTGTTACTTCCTGTTTTACTTTGGTAGTCTCCTGTCTGTATGCGCCATGTGTTGCTTTGCTTCTCTTACTTTGAAGGTACCTCATCTCATGTGTTATGTTTAGCTTTGCGTCCTCTGTCTCGTTGTGCATGATTTGCCCCAGCTGTGTTCCCCATGAGTTTCCTGTTCCCTCACCGTTCCCTGTGTATTTAAGCCTCTTGTTTTCTTCTGCCCAGCATTGCGATCTCCCTAATACCCATCCGTGTGTTCTGCCTGCCACAATGCCGGCCTAGTTTATTTTGTATCTTCAAGTTAGTTTAATTTTTCCTAGTGTCCAGCAATAAAGCT
Source organism: Benitochromis conjunctus (assembly GCA_015052645.1). NCBI lineage: Eukaryota > Metazoa > Chordata > Actinopteri > Cichliformes > Cichlidae > Benitochromis > Benitochromis conjunctus. Next base: position 10,065 of record VOQK01004374.1, on the reverse strand, counting down.
GCTTTTTTGAGTTTAAGTTTAGCCTCCATGTATGAGTCTGCATTTGGGTCCTTTCCTGCCTGCTTGCACACAGATCATGACATTATATTTGCATGCTGATGCATTACACTGATGCCAGCCTAATCACAAAATTAATATGGGACAGGTGGGGAATGGTACTTCTCATGCTTTATGTGTTAATAAAAATTAAATAGCTGAAAGAATAAAAAAATTTCCATTAACTTATTTTGTAAATATGGCAGTCTGTAGCCAATACCATTGTGGAAAAAAGATGTCAAACTGAAAGCGGACACTTAGCTGGTACCTGCATTGTTTAACATTCTTTAAATACTGTCATGCTATTACACTATAACCAGTTTCCAATGCTTTCAATGCTATTTTACATTAAGTTACAGAACAGTTGGGTGCTTTGAGCTGTTGATTTGGAGGTATTGTGCCTTTACTGAAAAACCAAGTCCCCTTAAAACATATGTTACACATTAAGAGACAGATTCTTTCTCTTGCTATGTGACTTAAAACATTTAAAATAGCTTGCACTTGTCTCTGTGTATCATCACTTTCTGTCTAGAACAAAATGTGTCAGCTATTGCTGAAACAAGGGTATACTGTATGTGTTTCAGGAGGAGGAAGCCAGAGTGGAGCTGCCCAGTAGCTCAGTGGCTTTGCCTGTCAAAGCTGGGATGACATTATCCAGTGAGAGCGAGTGATTCAGGCCGTGGGTGAAAAGCAAGTAAAATGCTTTGATTAATCTAGTCAATTTGGCAAAACTGGAGGAGGTGGTCAAATCTATAATCCACTGAGGATAGAGTATCATAGAGGAGTGAGATTAATGGCAGATAATGATACTCAGTCAGTAACTTTAACCTTAGCTTTTTAACCCCCACTCCCTAAAGTCAGTGAATTTGGCGACATGTAGAGATTGGCTTTTAAGTTTAGTGCATTTAAACAATCCTATTGTTTGGAATATAAATGTACAACATTTAATATAATATATTAAACCCGCCATGTCATAGTGAACAGTATCTTTAGTAACGCCATCACAAATTAAGTATTTTTCCAGTAAACCCAGTGTCCAAGGCTCAGAGCTGGAGAACAGAGAAGAGAACAGATCCCAGCTCAGCCGCTGCTGAAGCGAAGCTGAAATACTCCTAAGTATAAATTTGGAAGGCATGACGACCGCTGGACTTCATAATCCTGAGTGTCCAGGCAGACAACCCAAGCACAAGTCAAACCATTTAAATAAGAAGAAACTCTGAAGTCTGATGCAGAAAGCCAAGAGAAACAGATTTAGTTACAGGACGATACTCTGATTGTCCGTCAGACGGGAGCCAGGCTGCTTGTAGACACTCTTAAGTTTGACAGGGCTGCAGATGTCAACAAGTCTAGTCAGCACGTCGAGATCTCAGGAGTGTCTGGGAAGGAATGGCGCTAACTGAATAAACACATGTCGATTTAGTAAGTAAACACACACAGATTATTCATTTAAAAACCTTTAAGAACCATAGATTTTATTCATCAAAATCAGTTTAGCCGATTGAGATCACCTCCCCAAAGGAGGTTGCTACATTGCTTTAAGTTGTGTGTTTCTTAGCAGGAATAATCTAAAAGATACGGCCAGACTTCTATAAAAATGTTAGCAGAGGTAAACAAAAACAAAAAAAAACCCCATAGCAGCATGTAGCCTGATGTCAGTGACTCATGGCATAGGACTGCCTAGAACTAATGAAAACTGAGCATGCTGAAAGTCATTAACCTGATGATTCAAACCTGAGACCAAGAATCCTTTTAAAGATTGTTATGTTATCTTTATGTTTCTAGAATATTGTCTTAGAACCTGACTGTCATCAGTGCTTAAAAATCGTGGACTCTTCATAGGCTAATGAGTTTTGCAAGCTTTTATTTAACTTTAACATATATTGCAGAATTACCAGAATACATACTATGGATGTTTTTTGTTGATGGATTTTCTGTTTTTGCTTCTGTTGATGTTGTCTTACTGTGAGTCCACTTGATAAAGAAAAAGGTCAACTGTAACTGCTATAATACCTGTTCAGAGTGCACCAATAAATTATGTAAACAAAATATGAGCAACACTTAATATCCAGGCACCATTAAACAGTTGTTTGTTATCATGCACAACATTAGCCTAAGACTAATAGGCAATTAAATTCCATTTTCCCCAAAAAACCTTTGCTAAAATCCTTTTTGTTAGTACCAGTGTTTGCTTGTCTTTGTCTATTCCACATCTTGTTTGCTAAGCCGACTGATTACCTGTGTTGTGTCCTCAAGCCTGGCGAAAAAGATTCAGATTCTAGGCTTTAACTTGTTTTTGGTACATTGTGTTTGGTTCCTTTTGTCTGTGAGCTGTCCCACCTGCAACTGACTTCACGAACTTACGAAATCAAAAACCAAATACCAATCAGATACCATCCATCCATTTTCACTTATATCTCCTGGTATAAAAACGCCCTTCAACAGGAGCACTTACCTCAAACTGCCTTAATAATAAAGCAGCTGAATAAATGATTGAAACGTTCAGTTTAAGTGGTAAAAATTACTCTGGTACTCAGCTGTGTGAGTAAAGATGGAAAATAAAAGGGAGCCGCTACAAGAAGAATGACTTCATGCATCCCAAATGACACATTAGCATCTAAATCTCAGTATTTTTGGGCCCATCTCGGTCGTGCTCATGTCAGTTTTCCAAGGAGATCTGCCTCCAGGTTTCAAAAGATTCAAAGCGTACAGATAAACATGTGGCGCACATCACCAGACTGAGGGATGAAATGTGTTAAAATGCCACATGTTATGATTCACTGGCCAACAAATATACAACCAAATTGCAACCTTTTGTTTGCCAGAGTAAGTATTTAGGTATGAGATCTCAGCAAAGAACTAATTTTAAAGGTATGAGTCAGTTCTGGCTTTATATCAAAACCAGAGGCAGCTTGTTGTGTTCTGAAAAAGTCAGTCCAGACCAAACTGACTGTTTCATTTTACTTGCTGACATGTTGAACTTTTAACAACATCTGTGTGTGTGCGTGCGTGCGTGCATGTGTGTGTGTGTGTGTGTTTTCCTGAGGTCTGTACTACAAAGCAGGATTACATTTCAGACTTAATCAGGGATAACCTGTTGCAATGTTCTGAATGTGGTTCAATTCTTACAGCCAATGAAGCACACCTGGCTGTCAGAGCAGGTGTCTCTACTACAAGCAAGTTCAACATAGAAAAGAAGAGAATATCTCTTTTGTCATTGCAAATGTGCAATGAAGTCTATATATAGAAATGTTTTTTTTAAAGTAGAACAGTAACAAACACAAATAAGTGACATGTTTTACAATCACATATTAATGCTTAAAAAACAATTAAATTTTTGTAAAATTCATTTGCAGATAACAGGAGGGAAAAAATGAAAGAAGGATGTCGTGTGAGAGAATCGTTCATTTATTACTGATGGTCATCAGGGAAACACAAAGACTTTAGATGCTCTTAAAAAAACATCAGCAAAAAGTAACTTACTATCAGTGCACAGAGGTCTGAGGGATTTTCATTTTCAAATCCAAAGAGGGAAATCAGGGAAAATGATACACTGTAGGCTTACTGAGGAGTCAGAAAAATCAGCAATCAACAAAGAATACAAAAAAAAAATCTAAATTTCAAAGTAAAACACAAAAAGACTCACACCAGACATGACAACAAAGAGTTTGGAACAGATGAGACCAGCGTTTCCCGTTCAGATTCAGAGAAACGAACCGACCAGGAAGAGCTGAGAAAACTATAACTACCTCTAAATTAAATCAAGACTTCAAACAAAACACAGGATTGCAAAAATGAAACTCATTACCGTAAAATAAAAAATAACCATAAAGTAGGAACTAGGAATCAAATGACTCAAGATTATAAGAACTAGGAGTCGCATTAAACTAAAAGATTAAAGACATCAAAAGAAGAATTAAAACATTTGCTAAACATCAAACATAAACCATGACATAAAAATATTAACAAAAGAAACCCAATTTAAACCAAGGACAAAAACAAGGGGTCATGATAACTGCCTTGCACACCATAAGAACACAATAAATTAAACAAATGAAATTAAAAAAACAACAAAACATAAAGACAGACCGTGATGCTGATGAGTTTATAAAAAGACACTGTCTGTATTTTCCTTCCTTACTAGCTGGCTGCCTGGCTTTGGACACTTTAAAGCCTCAACATTAGCATTTATCCACCGCCATGTACAAATACTTCATTACTGTACTTAAGTAGAATTTTTAGGTAGAACTTTGAGTGTTTGTTTTTTGCAAACAACTTG
>VOQK01004373.1:0-10002 GCA_015052645.1 Benitochromis conjunctus | reverse complement strand
ACAGAGAATCTGTTCATTATTCATATGTACATTTATAATGTGAAGGTCAGACCATTTATAGATATTAGCAGAGAAGGTCAGGAGACAATTGTCTCAGGAACCAAACTGAGTCTACAAAAAAAGTAGTTACTATCTCTGCTTCCTTCAGAAAGCTCACAAACGCTGGTAGACCACACACTGTTGCAAATAAATAAATATAAAAGCATTTTTCAGGGTTCTGTCTGAGTTAAATTCATTGTTTATGTGAGACAAAATACAGGAAGGAGGAAGTCTACCTTACTTCAAACAAAATATTTAAGCAGCCAAGTGAAAGGGCGTGGTCTGTGGCGCAGCTGCGGGGAAGGCAGACACACCTGAGCGGCATGAGCAACCACGCCTCACCTGCTTAAAAGAAAGAACTGGGTCCTGAATGTTGTTGTTGGTGATGTGCGTGACTGCAAGCTGCAGCCGAGTAGTGTTGAAACGGCAACCGTGAGAATAAAGTATGCGGAAAAGCGTTGAAGTGGGGTCGGGTCTCCCGTGGGTTTATTACACCAAGTTTTGAACAAAGAAACATTTTCTTCCAGTTTAACAAACATCTCTTTTTTGGCAGACTTCTGCTGTTAATACTTCTCAATAAAACATAAAACTCCATTTTATTTGGTGAGCTAACTGCAGCTAGTATGGAGAAAGGGGACCCTACCACATCAGAAGAACCTGGACTTTTCCCCGAGGGCAATTACACAAGTGAGTGAGAACAAAAAAGAAAGTGGGGGGAAAAGCTGTGTTGTCATGCTCAGCCCCATTGAGCCCACTGCAGCCCATTGTAGTTCTAAATTTTGTCTTTTTCCCTCCCAGTTAATGATGTTCGGTTTCATCCCATGGCTCTGATGACCTGCTTACCCTGTGTCAGTATCTTTATCACCATTGAAACACTGAGGCAAGAAAAAAAACAGCTACCTCTAAGTCAAGTAGAAACACCAGGCAATGTGTTGTTGATGTCACTACAAGTCACATATTGCATGCTGTGCTAACACATGCTGCTCCAGTGTCGACTCTGTTTGTCTTTCTTCATCCTCATTTCCACATTAGACACAGATTCCACAGAAACAGGTGATTTGTTTTTAACTCAGTACACACACATGCTCACAATAGTGTGTCCACGTTACGATTCATAATGATTTGGCACTCTGAGGTTACCCCGAGGTATCTGCATGTACTATTTAGCTCTATTAAGGAGAGCCACTCTGCTCCTGGTCACTTCAGGGCACCAGCACCCACAGGGGGAAAGTTCAATGCATTTCACATATTCAAATGGTCTACTTATAGACCATGACAATTTTATTTGTGTGGATTTCCTTGACATCAAAATTTATTAGAAGAATATTGAATGTGAGCTCTAGCTCAGAGACGATTGCGGAACTGAATGGAGAGGAAATTAAAAATGTGAGACCCATGGAGATGTGAATTTGGTCTGAATATCATTATGCTTTTAATGTTGTGCTCTGTGCTGATAAGACAACCTGTCCAGAAATGTGTCGCTTGTCTCTCAATCAGTCTGTGTTGATGTTGTATGCTCGAATGCTGAAGAAATTACTAATGATATTAGTGCTTTGTGGGTTGGACTCTTTTATACATAATCTAAAGAAACACCTTAAATCTACAGTGAAGACCTTATTTCTCCGACTTCTGGGTTTGAGGATTAATTACATAAACACTATTAATGTGAGGTAATAGAAAGGAAACTACACAAAAGGTGTGTCTTTTCTTCGACTCCATCACTTTTTTGTTTAATGCTGTAAATGTTCCTCAGAAAATAGTTCTTATTTTTTAGCTTTGGACTCAGACGCTGCTCAAAACCTTCCTTGGTTTTTCCGCCACCTCCACCTCGCTGTAGTTTGCTCCTTTTTTCCACTGCAATGATTTTTACTTTCTTCACCTCCAACACATTACACATTGCTGGATGAACTACAAAGTATCACTATAGGACACCAGATTTAAAACCCTGAAAAACTGGCTAATTCAAAGACAACTTTCCTAATATCATGAATGCTAAAAGACTTAATCAACGTTATGAGAACTTGTCTGAGGGCTTAAATGTAACAGATATTTGTTCCTATATAATCATTACCAAATAGGAATGGTTTAAGAAATTCAAAGTAATAATAAAAACTATTGCTGACTTAGACTTGGACAGTTGTAACACTGTTCTGGACACTTTTTGTTCTCACATTAGAGGATGTTTTTTAGCAAAATCTTACTTAAACCTTTGAACTCAACCAAGTGAAGGTCAAATTATTAGTTTTAGTACAAAATATCTATCATATCTAAATGATGGATGGATGGATGGATGGATGGTGGGTGGGTGGATGGATAGATGGATGGATGATGGATGGATGGATGGATGGATGGATGGATGGATGGATGGATGTTGATTATTTCCACAAATATAAATTATCTGAAGCACTTTTGAATGTCATGAGCAAATCTTTATAAGAAAATGAGAAGTTCATTCTCCCCATTCTATCATTTTGCTCTTATTTACCAAGAATGAGATGGCGCACACAAAGATATGAGCAAAACTGTCCAAATCAGCACCGTCACCTATGCAATTTATTTCCAATCAGCTGCGAACAAATAGCAGAGTCATTTGAGGTAGGGGTCATATGAAGCCATACAAACAGACAGAAGGTGACCATTGTAAAGTGATCTCTCTTAGCTATGAAGTCAAAAACGAGTTTATTTTGGGGTGGCATTTAAGCATATTAATCTTCTCTCTTTCTGTCACACACTCACGCTCACAAATTAATATATACTGAGAAATTCTGCTATTTGATTCTGTCCCATTTGAATATTTTTACTAGGTCAGTGTGTTCAGACGAGGCTTCTAAACAGGCTCATCAGACAGGCTATTCACACACAAACAGCCTGAGGGACTCATTCTCCCTTTCTCTTTCTCACTGTCTCACATATTCCTCTTAGACAAACACCCAAACAACAGGACTGCTATTTTAAGCAGAGTACTAAATGACCAGCTCTTAAATCGGGGCCCCTGTTGTGGCCAGGTAAACATATCCACGCTGAGCTGCTTTCCATTGTGCAGAGATGATAATGGCTTTGTTTCTCAGTCCATTTTTTTTTCTCTTTGTCAAGATAATCTCTCACAATCATGAATATTAGGTAATCTATTGTGTTATACGGTTAAAAGTGATTTGATTACTCTTATGCTTTGGGAAAATCCAAAATATTATGTCACTAAACTTGCAATATTGACACTGGCCTGAGTAACTTCAGCCGTTTTCACACATGCACAGCAGCCCTCGACCTTTTTCCAGCTCAGCTGCAGGTAAAAAAGCAAATATCAGACACTGAATCACACATTAAATTGTCTTTAACCTGCCATCTCCATAGCAGAAAGAACTAAGACAGCACCCTTGCCAAAACTAAACTGAGTGTTTCCTGTAGTGAAAACACATCTACAGCAGACTGTCAACTGCTATTTATTGAATGAATAAAGGACTTCAGGCCTGTGTGAAATTCATGTCTGAAAATTGCCAGCTGACTTGAAGTTACTGGAGTGATTAGTTGAGTGAAAACTGACCAATGGGAATTTTGAAGTTTAACAGATAAATGGTAACAAGTGGGACAGAAATGGTGTGTTTAGTATTCTTGGTGTGCCTGTGCTATATCATTGTATCAGCCCCGGGGTTCTGAGGACATCCCAGCTGTCTGTGAGTCACATTTACAACCTCAATCTGAAACTGAAGACGATACCGGTGCTATGGAAAACATCACATCTGGTTCTTATACAAAACAGATGACACCATCAGAGCGTATTGACTATTGACCAGTTACCACTGGAAAGACTGGTTCCCAGATCTGGGTGCAATGATGCAATCATATCCATGCTGCGGAGAGTTTAACCCCATCATATGATGGTGGAGAAAGCAGTCCCCTGTGGAGTTCTACTGTGCTGTCTCCATTTATGTTCACTATGCATACCTCAGACTTTTGGGACTTTTAGACCTTTTACTTAAGCAAGAGGTTGAAATACTTGTGCCTCTCCATCCCTTTCTCATCTGCACATACCTCTGCCTGTAGCCTGAGACAGTATCACCCATCATCAGCCTTCGAATGTATGACAGTAGTGAGATGATGCAACCAAACTGCATCTCAAGCACATTAATCAATTTAAAAGGACTCAAAAGGCATTATCTCCTAACGTCAAAAATGTCTTCAGTATAATATATAATCCATAAATGATGCAGCGATTGCTATAGATGTTTTTTTCCTGCAGCTGGAGTGTAACAGTCTTCATAAACTGTTATTCACATCAGTGATCTTGCTTCTAGACAGAATCTGTTCACAGTTAACCCGGGGACTCTGGTATAGCTGGGACCCCCGAGGTTCTAAATGATGTAACATTAATCCTGGTGAATAAACAGCAACACTACAAAGCTGTAGTAACAAAAGGCTCGGGAAGATTAAAATACAAGTAAAAGGCTTTAAAGACACTCGCTTTAGAGTGATTTAACATGAATTTACATGCAGCCAGCATTTTCTCTCTTTTGAGGTTTGTCCCTAGGAAAAAAGCATAAAACATCCACATAAAATCACTCTACACAAGAAACATAACTATTATTATTTACCGTAATTTTGTTTCACACAACAAACTTGGCAGATCTTAAAAAAGTGACACAAAAAGCCAGATCTGTTATCCAGTCTGGAACACAAAAAGCCTCTGAACCCACAGTGCCCTGGGACCAGAGTGATGAATCTGGCAAGGACTCTGCTGCACAAAGGAACTGCTAACAGAATGCCACTCCCCGAGGGCCCGGAGAGTCGACATCACAACAAATGCTACACATCTAGAGCCTTTCTCATGCAAATATATCACGTTAGTGCACCGTATTCATGAGTGTGTGCAGAAGAAACAAATATGGAAAGATTTCCACTGTTGAATGAATGTGCAATATATCTGAGGCTAAACTCTAACCATGCATTTTTTTAGTCCAAAGATTATACGTTTGCTGAATATAATTCAAATCTGCTGGCAGCTGGAAAAATAAACCTACCAAATCAGAATGTAAATACAGGCTAGGGTGCAAACTATAACACATTCCTTGTTTGCAGTTAGGCGTAACATATAAACATATAACAAATACTGTATATTTTGCTTAAATAGACTGCAATGTAACTGGGTCTTTTTTGAGCAGGCAGACTTCTCAGCTATGAAACATACTGATATTGCTAAAATGCAATCCATCCTGCAGATACCAACAAATTATAGGTATGACACAAAATTATACTGCTGCAGCAGTGGTAATGAATGCATAACATCACTATAGGCAGGATGATAGGCATACTTTGTGTGATCTTGCCCACTCTGTTGATTTTAAAGGTTAATTAGCTTTTTGAATCCAGAAGTCAAGACTAAAAGGTGGAAGGGGATTGCACAATCAATCAAATTTTAATCTCAATCACAATTTCAACTTTCTGCAGTTTTAAATGAACATAATTGACTCATAATGAAAATGTGTGCTACATCTAGACATGAAGTAAAAGCAAATCAATCCCTGACAGCGTGCCTGCATGTGCCAATCACAGCTGTTCCTGCACCGCAAAGCCTGAAATTTCCTGAATTTCAGATCATTACCCGTAGTTTGGATATCATTCAGATTTAGGGCCAGTGATGTCAACCTAGAACAAATCATATGCAAAGAGTGCTGCAGAATTGTGTCTGTGTCACAAATGGCAGTATACTGAATGCAGGAATGCAAAGAAAAACAATGCAGTGTTTGCTAATGTGAATTGTCCAATGTCAATTCAGATGTCCAAGATAAGTGACCAAAAGGAAAATGGTCAACATACTAGTCAGAAGACGTTATCGCCTCGCGCAGTTATTTTTTCAAAACGATAATAGCTGCAGTATATGCAAAGCATTGCAGGGGAAACAGAATTTCACAGGTTCAACAAATAAAGACTTTATAGTTTGCTTCTAGGCTTAGATTAGAAGAACACACTTTGTTTTACTGCAAAGGTGTTTTAATTAAAAGAGATATAAAATAATGTTAAAGTGAAAGCAGTACCTGGTTGATTTCATTTTGGTACAATTATTTTATCTAAATTTTTACTTTTATTCTAAGAGATGCACTGACTTTAGGTGAACAAGGAGCACTCAATTTAGTTCACTTTAACTGTAATGTTGCACAACATGGATATTAAAGCAGCATGATATTAAAGCAGATATTAAAGCATAAAAACATAAAAACTTGTATGGTGTAGGTTTATAATAAGGCTGTAAAAACATCAAACTCAAATTTAATGCTTTAAAGGATTTTAAAGGTAATTCTATATTGCACTGGGAGTCAGTGACGTGACTTCAACACTGTGGTGGCACGGTCAGATTTCTGCATACTGTGATTGTTTATGACAGTACCAAGTGGGATCATGCAAAGTTTAAAGAGTAATGGACCAAGGGTAGGGTCTTGAGGAACCCCTGATTTACATTTGAGCCATGCAGATCTAAAACTGCTAATTAAAACAAAAACTTCCACCCACCAGATATGATATGAACCAATCAAGAATCTGACCTGTTTAACCAACTGTGTCATGAAGCAGCATGGGATCGTCTTGACAGAGGACAGAGCAAAGGGAAGCCAACATCCAAAACCTTAAGGACTGAGGGGTGGCTCGAGACTTTTGCACAGTGCTTTATCTGTGTGATTCTGTTGAGAGGAATCTACATGATTCTTATAAACAGTGTGTTGTGCTCTGCCTCCAACACCAGGCAAGTGTGCATTCATGTAAATTGAGGGCATATCTACACTGGCATGGTGTAGCAGCTCATTATTTTACTATCAGTCCTTTGGCAAGGAAATGGATCAGTCAGGGGAGGTCAGCAGTGAAGCATCCAGATGTTCAGCAGCTCTAAACCTACATTTGAACCCAGGTGACTAGCCTATTACGTAACCTGATTCAAAATGCAGCTGGGGAGACTGGAAGAACATGAGACGCTGGGAAATTAGTTGATTTGAGTTAAGCAGGAGGTACAAAAAAAGAATCCAGGATAGAAAATATAATTTCTGTCAGATGGAGGTGTAAAAAAGGGATGAAAACCAGTTCATCGCATTGCCTTTAAAATCCTGGATTCCTTTACATTTCATCATATTCCTGATGATCGACTTAAATTGGGGTCTCTCAATCTGTAAACACTAATAAAAGACAAAAGTTTTTAGTGAGGCAGTAAGCCTATGACATAAAGTAGTGTAAAAAAATCCTTATAATATGGTGAAACTAGATAAATGACCTAGAACCAAAGAATGATGCAAGTAAAGGAGACCGTTAGGATGAAGATAAAACAGAAAACTATAATTAATATAATAGATTTAACCATCCACATATTCTGTAGCTAACTAGTAATGCTTGTCACTTCTCTGTGCAACTCTGGGCTTCCAAAGAGCAAGCACACACACTGTGACCATTTTGTGTGTGGGATGTTTAAATCAACTGATGAACCATGAACTCATCCATTAACACAGCATTTCCAGCATTGTGACTGGCTACAGTAGCGAGCAGGGATAAACGCGTGTGATGCAGTGTGTTAATGGACCTCTAGATAGAAGAATTTATATAGGAGAGATTTACAATCTATGGCGTCCTAACACCACTGTAATCCTAATCCAGGAGCTAAGACCTCTGAAGTGCTACACTGAGTCCGTGACCACCACACCTCATCTACACTGAACACAACCCACAGGCTTTTATAGATTTAGAAACAAACATCCTTCAACACCTACATGGTTCAAGTGAAATAAAAATATTTTAGGTGTTCATGTACTGTGTTATACTTTTAAACATTTGAGTTAACTTAACTTAACAAAGACAAAGTTGGCAGAACACCCTGTTAACTGTTTCTGCACGACATGCTGTGTTATAAAGGTTGGAGTAATCACAACCACCACAGGCATCCAGGGATGATAAAGGATGGGGAAATTATTTGAGGACAGCTTGAAATCTTTATTCACGTGCTGGCTGATTGCGGGCTACAAACAAACAAACATAACAAAAACTAGAAAACATTAAAGTTCTCTACAACATCAGTTTTTTCACGTCGTTGCTCTGTTTTGAGTCAGTAGATTGGAGCAAACTACCATAAAAACCTCTATATCCTTGTTTTAAATTTAAATTAACCTTAATTATTTAATCCAAAGTAATCATAAAAATGTTCTCATTAAGTATAAAAGTCTACTATATTATTTTACTGAACATATAAACAGTTTTTGTAGAATATTAACATTTATAAATATTCTCCAAAAGTACACACAAAAATTTCCCCCACTACTACCACCCTAACTAGCCGTATAGACATTAACAATTTAAGGGTGTGGAGTTTGCATGTTCTCCCCGTGTTTGCGTGGGTTCTCTCCAGGTACTCAGGCTTCTCCCCACAGTCCAAAGGCATGTAATTAGTGGGGTTAGGTTAATTGATGATTGTAAATTGCCCGTAGGTGTGAATGTGAGTGTGAATGGTTGTGTTAGCCCTGTGATAGAGTGGTGACCTATCCAGGGTGTACCCTGTCCCCAAAACGGAAGAGAAGGGATGGATGGATGCAACAAATACAACTCTATGGTCATCTGGTATTTCATTTTTAAAACACTAGAAGACTAGAAACCCTGGGTAGAAGACTGGTTCAGGTTGTTCTTCTTTTGAGTCAGACATATGCAGTGAGGGTGTTGTCTCAATGGATCCCAATGGTGTATTCAGAGTACTGTGTGTGTGTGTGTGTGTGGGTGTATGTGTGTATATGGGTGGTTGGGGGAGGTTACGTTCTTTAAACTGGACCCCTGTGAGGCTAAGCATGTTTTCTGGATGTGCCAGTTTCCGTCCTGAAGTACTTTATTGATTAATTGTTTTCCCTCTGTACCCTTTAACATGGAGATAGGTAATACCCTTTACTTGGCACGGGGCTCATCGCTTTCGCTTCATCGGTTATGACGCCCTGTTTGAACAGCGTGCTGTGGAGTCGTGTCTGTGCTGGATTTTTGAAAGATAAAAGATAATTTTTAAAAAAAAATGGGTGAAACAAACAGTATCCATTATGTTGTGTTTCCTTCATTTTTTGTTTCACATCCACATATGTATCTCAAAATTTCAACCTCAACCTCTATAAAGCAAAAACTAAGTTTGCAAAGATTGCAAAGTTTTTACCTTTGTTTCTTCTAAAACTAAAAAAGAAAGAAAGAAAGAAAAACCACACAGTTCTGAGAAGTCATTACGTGACTTGTGTGCATCTCTTAGACAGTAGACAAAATAACAACTGGACACAAACTATGAACTGTTACAGGATAACTAGCATGCTATTACCAATACATGCCAACAACCAAATGTGACATGTGTTAGCATGTCTTATCACTTCATTTGATCTTGCCTCCTGGTCTTGCCTCCCTCCTGCCTGATGAAGTGGAAGGTGGCAGGTTCGGGTTTGCGGTGGACATATGTCTATGCATGTCTATGAGTGCTTTGGAAAGCAGATTCAGCAAAACCACTGTGTTAAGTAACCAATCCAGATGTTAGATGATGAAGCTGATGATGGGATGGGGCTTAGAAATGCATTATAGAGCCATGCATGCACATCATCATCATCATCATCATTCAACGAAACAAAAATTAATGCAGAGAGTAACGCAGACATAGGCTCAGTGTTTAAAAATAACCCTTTACGTCTTTGACCTTTTTAGCCTGGATCCTGGGTAGAAAATTCAAAGATTTATAACTAATTAGCTTTTGAAAGATTCAGCAGCCAGTGTAATTCAGCAGGTATATGCTGACTGCTAAACAAAAAGCCGTGACTAAGTCCTCTACTGTAAGGTCCATACCTTAAAGTAAAAAAAAATCTACATTCAGATATGAAAATTTGAAAGCGAACTCTAGTTTGCTTATGCCAGACAATTTAAAATTGTCCGATTAATTTTTTTGTTTTTAATGTCGGAAAACTTTCCGAAAATGCCAAAAATATTTCC
>VOQK01004363.1:27933-39573 GCA_015052645.1 Benitochromis conjunctus | reverse complement strand
AAGCGCACTCCTGTTCGGGGGGGGGGGTGTATCTCTGTACTGTTTGATACATGCCTTCCTGTGTCCAAGTAATTTTAAAATGACCTGAGCCCGAACTGCGCTTATCAGATTGTTCCACAGTTCTTTCCCCAGTGTGCAAGTTCTTTTCTGCACATATGCATGGGTGTGTCCAGTTGCATGTTTCCATGCATGATTTACATTTGCATGCACTTTTAAATCTGTTGAATTTGCGTGCATGTAGCTGTGCGCTTGCACGGTGGAGCCAAGCACATAGCTTGTGTTGGCTGTTCTGCAGCTTTTCTGCAATTTCCCCCACTCCTGTTTTCTGAAAGGACTGGACCTTTCTGTGCTGTCCTACTCTCGGGCCTCAGAACAGACTTTTTCCAAGGAAATTTGCTGCAAGTGTTAAAACAGTTTTGTTTTTTTTACCATTAATGTGCAAGATGTGTCCAAAAAAGTTGCAAAAAAAATGTTTGTGTGTTATAGTTCTCTAGGCCTCTGGAAATAGTTATGCATTAAACCTCCCCAGAGTGAAGCGCTCTTTCAGTCCATGTGAAAGGAATTAAAAAAAGAAAAAAAATCGAGAAACAGAGAAGAAGAAATAAAAGTGTGTGTGTGTGTGTGTGTGAGAGAGAGAGAGAGATGCAAAGAGGTAACAACTCCCAGCTGTTTTGTCTAAAGACAAAGCACATCTGGATGGAGAGCGAGACTGCCAAAAGAAGCAAAAAATGGGGGTTAATGTTAACTTATGTAATGTTGAAATGTAATATCCTGGTATTTGTTCACATATACAGTACATATCCAAATCAAGAACTGCTCTGGAAAACCTCTTGAAAGAGTACCTCACACTCACACCCACTGACCACCACCGAGATGGTCACGCATAGTGGTCACTACAGTGGACAGCTATTCAAAGGCTGTTTTCTTGTATTTGTGTCAGTGTTGATGGTATACTTGCACATAAACCACTACATTGGACACTGACGCGTCACTCCATACCCTGCCACCCACTGGTCGTTTAATGTTACTATAGATGTATGACATGTTTTATTGTAATTATTTAACCCTGTCATGCGTGAATTATGACAACCTCAATCAGGATTTTTTTCTTAAGTATTTTTATTCATCTTTTCAAGCCTAAAGATTAATAAATATACTTAATAAAAAGATCCTGATTGAGGTTGTCATAATTTGTGCATGAAAAGGTTATAGGACAGCAAATAACCCATATCTGCATTTAGTTTGTTCTGCGCTCATTACAGACAGCAAGAATGTTTATCTGCTCTCTGACGCCACAGCTTTTAATATTTTTTTCCCCTGTGCCCATGTTGCCCTTGATGTGCATTTGTGGATGTTTGCAATATGCACAAATAAATTGTTCCTTGTGGCTTTTTCCATGAAACTGTGAGAAAATACGCTGCAGCAGTGTGTGAGTATGATAGTTTTCTGGACATAGTACTACAGAAATCCCCCACAGACTGAAACTCTCTTTCAGTCAATGTGACAAAAATTAATGTGTGTGTGTGTGTGCGTGCGTGCCTGCGTGTACCATGTTTAGATATCTTTGTGAGGACATAAAATTGCCATGCTGCTATACTTGTGAGGACCAACACTCCTTATGGGTGCACAAGTTTAAAGGCATTTTTGAGGCTCAAAATGTGGTTTTAGTGTCAGGGCTACAGTTAGGTTATGGTTAGGTGTAGGCTAAGGGTTAGAGTTAGGCATTCATTTTTGATGGTTAGGGTTAGGGTAAGTGGCTAGGGAAAGCAATTAGATGTCCTCATTGAAATATGAAAACAAGTGTGTGTGTGTGTGTGTGTATCAGAGAGAAATAGAGAGAGAGAAAGGCAGAGACTGGTTTACTCTTATTCGGGAGGAAGGTCATTCCTATTCTATGAGTCATGCAGTTTTAAGAGAGACCAGAACACCCCCATCTCTCCATCACACATACACTCACACACACGCACACACACACACACACACACTGCTCCACTCTTCTCTTTTTAAGGAAAAACCCTTCCCCATCCAAGACAGAGAGAAGAGCTTCACAAAGTAATAACTCTGGTCAGCAGCTGGCCTTCTCCTCCTCCTCGTCATACTCTTTTCTGTCTCAGCACTTCTTCTTCCCACACGGCAGAACGCTGATCCCCGTCTCACCTCCAGCCACCTCTGTAAGAGAGGTAAAGTTAAGAGTGCAAAGCAGGAGGAACTTCTTCAAAAATGCCCTTTCACAGATTCGTTATGTGTCCATGAGTGTCGGTACGTCTAAAGCCTGACGAGGTCTTTTATGTTGATCCTTGGGGTACAGCTTCAAAATACAAGTCCAGATTTTCATTCTTGTTTTTTACAGCATCTTCCAAAGTGAGTTAATCCACATGACCGCTTCATTTCCAGATTGTTGACCCTGCCATGTAAAGGATGTACAACTCTGTTCCTGATTTGCCTCTTGTGATCTGCGCTGGATAACACATTAGTGGCAGTGTTAGTCTTTACTGCAAAGGCAGCTTAATATGCAATCATGACATGAATTAAGGCATGTTTTCCATTCACACTGTAAATCTAAGTGTTTGTGCAGATGTGCACAGACAGGGTAAATCCCCTAAAAAAGGGGAGAACTCCCACTACGTTAACACATACAAGTAAGTAAATAGTTCGCTTTAAGTACCTCAAAATGTATAAACATGGTGCGCAGAGTCATGCACAGGCTGCCTGTGTTTACACCAGGTATAAACTGCACAGCTTGGCCTACTAATTGCAAGCAGATTATCAGGAACAGGCAAGAGGGGTGGGTTGGGAGTATGGAGGGGGGGTAAGTCTGGTCTTTATCCTGTTTTATTTCATTCTGACCTGCCACATGTCTGAGATCAACTGTGAATACCTCCTAAATGCTTTAGCTTGAGGACCTGAAAGCTCAGCGTGTCCTCAGGTTTGCACCATGTGCTCTATGGAATAGCGATGATAAAAAAAAATCTGTGACGTTTAAGACAGAAACAAGTCTTGCCGTAAATGACTTGTTCGCCTATTATCTGTCAAGCATATCTGAAATATATCTGTCATCAGCAATATCAAGTCATTTTGAGACAGAAAGAATATTTCTATCACAAGGTAGAAGCTGCAGTTTGGGGGTTTTGACAAAGTGGCTTTTATATATCTTTTATTTATTCAATTAAAAAGTATCATTGAAATTAAAAATGTCATTTTTAAAGAGTGATCAGCCCAAATATAATATCATACTTCTGCAAAGAGAATTTAATTAATTTAAGTGGTCAAAAATGTAGAACACAGAGCATGTATGATAATGCAGAATCATAAGAATATTTCCATATCAGGTCATTTCTTTATTTCATATATAACCTCTTCATAAATGCATGCTGACTGCAGACTTTATACCAGCATAAGCAAATACACTGGACATAAAGAGCACAGAGAAACAGTGGCAATCACTTTCTGGCAAACGACCACCTGTTGGCACGACAGGCACTGGGTAGACGCACGCGCGCGCACACACGGGATCCAGCGAAGCCACGGCGCCTCCAAGCGGACAGCGTTGCGCACTGAGGTGCGCTGGGAGGAGGAGGAGGTCTCAAGAGCTTGTTGCTGGGGCTGGACCGGGACAGGCGGGCGAACCGACGGCTCTTCTGCGGGAAGCAAACGCGCATCCAGGGTGTTGTTTCCCACTCTCTCTTCCTGTATCACTCGTTCTCTCGGCTTCCCCCCTCCTTTGGAGATGAGGAGATAATCAACAGATTAGCGACTGACGAAGTTCTGAAGTTGTATAGAGTTTGGTAAGCTGCACTTTTACGCACAGACTCTTATTGCCTCTCTGTTTCCCCCCCCTCTCTCGCTCTCTCTCTGTCTTTCTCGTGAACCTGCCTGTCTCCCTCGTCTCTCCTTCTGTGTCTTGTAATTTACTCCGATGAGCAGAAATGAGAATGTTTTTTTCTCAGCCGACCCAAACTGTTGTGCGAACGCTAACTCTCAGGCTGCTGAGATCTCTCAAACTTCTCGCTTTAAACAGACAAACGGGGGGAAAAAAATCAGAGAGTGTAAATTTGCTTAATCTCTGAGTGTTTTGCACCATATTCACTCGTGCTAAGCTCTAAGGCTGTGAGAGCTCCCACTCGCTCGTGGCCCGGGCAGTGGAGAGGAGTGGGAACATCTGCAGTAGCTGCAGGACTCCTGCGCAGCTCACAGCCGTTTGTCCGCTAGAGGGATCCGCAGCAAAGCGCG
The DNA here is from genome assembly GCA_015052645.1 of Benitochromis conjunctus. Classification (NCBI taxonomy): domain Eukaryota; kingdom Metazoa; phylum Chordata; class Actinopteri; order Cichliformes; family Cichlidae; genus Benitochromis; species Benitochromis conjunctus. The sequence continues at coordinate 35,343 of VOQK01004363.1, read as the reverse complement.
TCGCTGACGCGGTGCTGGCTGATGTTCCGGCTTTAAAATAAAATTTAAGCCTGTATGAAAACTCACTCAGTGGCGCCGGTGGGGGAAAAATCATTTTGTTTCACGGACACGAGCTCCACCGGCAGAACAGCTGAGCTGTGTAGAATGACATATGTAGAATTGGAAATTGTGTTGAAAGTTATTTGTTCTCAGGTGGAAGCTGTTTTCTCCTGTTTTGCGCTGGTAGTCAATGCGTTTTTTCATACTGTGTTCTAGTAGGCATGATTTAGGCCTGAGCTGGACTCCGTAGTTTAAATGTAGTGGTGAACAACAGTTCTTAGCTTCTTTCATTTTGCTTCTGCACAGATCATAAGAGCACCCACAAGGCCCAATGTGCAACTGGTTTCTGCATATTTGTTTTGAATGGGAGAGACATGTCCTGTGGAAGCTGTAAAATGTGTGATGCATATAAGGTCACTGAGCCTGCCCTCAATGGGTTAACCTTGGTGTGACAGCTCTGGCTTTATGTGAGAGTGGAGAAATCCTCTTGATGGCAGTAGAGTGAGACCTTTAAAAGAATTTGGTTTGAAATAAAAATGTGTGCCTTTCTTTTTATCCAATCAACAGCCTGGTCTCTGGTCTCCAGATGCAACATCAGTCTGACCCTGATGTTTATGAATAGTGCAAGGCTGAGGTTTCAGGCCAATAAATACCTTTTAGCTTTGAGCTTGAACTGAACTACTTCAGTTTTGTTCTCATTGAACTTTGATGGAATCTGGTTGTAGTTTGGCAGCAGGTTACAAAGTCACTACAGTCATACAGTTATTAGCTTTTGTTGTTTTCTTTTCTGTCTTTAGACACACAAAAAAAACAAGTTTGACTCATGCGATGCTTTTAAACCTCTTACATAACTGCATGGCAGCCATTTTGTTCACTGTTCAACAGTCCCTGCATGTGTTTGTTTGACACTGATGTCGGATGCAGAAAATAAAATAAAAAAGTTCAGTTTTTAAAAAACACTCTAGATTAAAAAAAAACAAAAACATATTGGGGTTTTTATAATGTTGGAGATATTAAAGGTTATTCTCTCATCATTTCTTTTTTTTTTTCATCTTAACCTTGACCTCATCGTGCATGTCTTTGGCTTTCTTTGCTGTTTAATGCTGCAGTTGCTACTCAATTCATTCATTTTCAGACTGCAATAAATTTAAAGTGTGCCTCAATGTGCCATGACAGGAGAAGAGGAAGATGGTGGGGTTAGTGGTCGTCCTGTTCGCTCTTCTCTTTGGAGCCCTGACTCATGCCCAGAAAGCCGACTGCATTGGTGAACAGCGCTATGAAAGTAAACAGCCACAGTTTCACTAACACAACATGAAACATCTGTCTGATTCAAGTGCACTGTGGTGTAACAGGAAGGTTTAAGTTTGTGCTCTTGTTTTCACATTTTTTCCCTTCTAGATATAAACGTATGTCCCATAGACGTGTACTTCACCATAGACACGTCGGAGACTATTGCCCTGCAGGAGCCGCCTCCTGGAGCACTTGTGCAGAGTATCAAGGTTGCTCATTTATTTATGTGGCTTAAAACAATCCCTATTGTTAGATTTAGTGAAAGTAACAGCCATGTTGTGTAATGTCATTGACGCTGTAGAGCTTCACCGAGGAGTTTGCACAGCGTTTGGATGATGAAGAGCTCAGGGGTGTCGTGCGGATCAACTGGAAAATCGGTGGACTGCACTTCTCTCAGACACAACAGGTTTTCAGTCGGTTTGCACCCAAGAACGAATTCATCACCGTGAGTGACACACACCACCTTCAATCTTTTAAATACACCTGTTCACTTTTTGTCCAATAGCCAGCTGGCCTAATTGGCACAAAGACAAAAACATGAATTTCCTAGTTGTAAGTTGTTATAAAGGGATAAATAATCGATGTAGTGCACGTGTTGCATTCATTTCATAGAAACGCGATGTTTCCTATTTGCCTGTGTGTTATCAATGCAAAGAATGGCAGTAAGGAACAGTTTTCAATAGCTCTATATTGTATTATTATCACTTTGACCTTTAGCTCAGTCTACTAGGCTTGAAACAGAAGTCAGAGGTCAGCTGTGGCATGATATCTGAAACTTTTATATGGTGCTTTATATATGTTTATAATACACACCACGTGTGTTAGAAGCTAAGTTATTAGGCTTTTTCTCAATTTTTGACCAATAAATCATTAAGCTGACCTTGAAGACCTTGGTCAATATAGGACTTTTTTCACGGCCTGATAAACCTTGATCCCACAAAACACACCTACAAAGTTTTATCAGAATTCATTCAAAACTTGGTAATCTAATGTTTACAGAGTGTCACACACATAAACACTACCAAAAACATGCCCTTTGGTTACACCACTTGGGCACTAACTAAACATGGGAGTCCATGGGCATCGACTCTCGTTTAGACTGAGACTTAAGTGGCCACCCCCTGAACTGCAGTTTCTGGTGGTTTTGGCACATTTTCTCGTGGTATTTTTTCACCTGTTGGAGTTGCTGCTTGAAGAAAACCCCCACAGTAGAGAGACGTATCAATTCAGTTCAAGTTCATTTTGTGTATTAGCACTAAATCAAAACAACAGTTGCCTCAAGGCGCTTTATATTGTAAGGTAAAGACCGTACAATAATACAGAGAAAACCCCAACAATAAAGAAACCCCCATGAGAAAGCACTTTGGTGACAGTGGGAAGGAAAATCTCCCTTTTAATAGGAAGAAATCTCCAGCAGAACCAGGCTCAGGTAGGGGCAGCCATCTGCCCCGCCTGGCTGGTGCTGAGGGCAGGTAGACAAGACAAAGACCACATTGTGGAAGAGAGCCAACTAATAATAATAACTAATGATTAAATGCAGAGTGGTGTATAAACACATAGTGAGTGAAAAGAAGTGAATGAAGAAGAAACATTCAGTGCAGCGTGGGACGCCCCCGGCAGCTTAGGACGAATGCAGCATAACTAAGCAAAGATTCAGGGTCACCTGATCCAGCGTTAACTGTAAACATTTATAAAAGGAAAGTTTTAAGCCTCATCCTATCAAGATTCTCCTTTAAAGTTTCTGCTGAAAGCAACGTATATAACATAAAATTAGACCAATTTTATAACTCATCCTTCATGATAACGCCTCTGATTTTCTATGTTTCCAGGGTGTGAGGGGAATCAGGTATTTGGGTAAAGGGACCTACATCGATTGTGCTCTCAGAGCCATGTCAAGGGAGATACAGAGCTCACCCTCATACCCCAACACCCTCCGATTTGCTGTTGTCATCACTGATGGCCACGTGACTGGAAACATGTGTGGGGGTATTAAGGTGGCAGCAGAGGAGGCTCGTGACAAGGGCATCCATATCTTTGCTGTGGCAGCATCGAATAACACAGACGAGACCGGGCTGAGGGAGATCGCCAGCTCTCCAGTGTCCCTCTACAGGAATGAATTTACAGCTGTGAACTTTAACCAGGGCAGAGTCACGATAGATATCCCAACTATTGATCGCATCATCAAGACAATGGTAACTTCCAAACACACACGCATCGACAATCACAGCCACTGACAGCTACTGCTAACGTTTTGTTTCCTTTGTCTTCACAGAAACATCTGGCATATACAGAGGTAAGACACAACTGAGAATCAGAAGAGGATCAGTAATGAGCTGCCTTCCTTTATCTTCACTGACTCTTTCTCCTCGTGTATTGTGAACCGCAGTGTTACAAAGTGTCCTCTGTGGAGACACAAGGGCCTCCTGGTCCAATTGGTTACAGAGGACAAAAAGTGAGTTTAACACACACGACAAACACAGCGTAGAACATTTTCACCTAAGTGACTTTGAGCCTCACAAATGTTTTCTCCTCTGAACTCGATGACTGCAGGGAGCTAAAGGAGACCATGGGGAGCCAGGGCTAAAAGGAGAAAGAGGTCGCCCAGGAGACCCCGGTATCGAAGGTCCCATCGGTCAGCCCGGTACCAAAGTAAGAACCCACGCTTTTGCCGAGCCATCATCCTCATCGATGCAATTCTTAACGTTGATTTAGGCTTTATAATGACACGTGGTTTTCTTTGTCTCTTCTCTGTAGGGAGAACCAGGTCTAAAAGGCGAGAAGGTGCGGCTTTTGGATTTTTTCACCTATGGAGATGTTTGAAATTGAATGAAAATAACGTCTGTGTTTATAATCTATTATACATAAAATGACTGCTGACTTTCTGTCTGACCACAGGGAGAGATTGGAACTCAGGGGAAAAAGGTATCTCTTATCTTTCTGCATCTCTAAATTATCATTAATGCTGGAAGGTGATTTGCTTTTCTCATCTAACTGTCTCCTCTTTGTTCTCATTAGGGTGTGGCTGGCATCTCAGGACGCAACGGGACAGATGGCCAGAAGGTGGGACTCAAGCAGCCATCACTGAAATGCTTTTATTTTGAAATGAAGGTCCAGTTTTGGATCATGGGATGCTTTTCTGATGTAGTTATCGTTGTTTTTAGGGTAAAATTGGGCGAATCGGTGCTCCAGGCTGTAAAGGAGATCCAGGCGGCAGGGTATGTCACTGATTACTATTCAAAACTGTTATTAGATACTATCTATTTATGGTCTGTTTTTTGACGGTTTGCAGGGTCCCGACGGTCACCCTGGAGATGTTGGTGAACGTGGTCCTCCTGGATCTGATGGAGAAAAGGTAGATGGTCGCTCCTGCTGTAAAAAAAAAAAAAAAAATCTATAATTTATTCAACCAGTAATGAAAGTCTGCTTAATTGTCTCCAGGGAGATCCTGGGCGCCCTGGAAGACCTGGTCCATCTGGCCCAGATGGAGGTGGTGGACCAAAGGTAAATTCTGTACCAGTGAACAGCCAGAATAGCAGTGTGGAAGTCATAATAACACGATCACTGTTGGAGGTGAGCGACTAAACTCTGGTGTTTCATCCGCAGGGAGAGAGGGGAAGTCCTGGATCACCTGGTGTTCCTGGAGTGAAAGGAAATGCTGTAAGATGCGTTGCCACATAAATAACAAAGACGCACTCATTCACATGGTTCAAGGATCATTGATCATTGTGTTGTGTGTTTTTAGGGAAGCCCCGGACTTCCAGGGGTTCGAGGCGAGAAAGTGAGAACACCTGTTTCATTTACCAACAATTGTTCTCCTGCATGCTTTGTTTTTATGTGACATCACAGCTTCCATGGCTTTTTTTTATAGGGCAGAAGAGGAGACTATGGTCTAAAGGGTTCACAAGGGCCTGCAGGCACTAAGGGAGAGAAGGTATGTCTTTATGCACACACTGGCACAAATCGGAAATGTCAGGTTCAGGTTCCTTTATTTGTAGCTAAAAGGAGATTTGGTCTACAGTAGGTGAGCAACCCATCGACATACACATGCATAGACAAATAGACAAAACAACAGATGAGCAAAACAAATGACTAAATAAATGATCAACTCTGCATCATGAAGGATATCAAAGCCGTGATTTGTTCATCTGGTTGATGGTTGCTGGAACAAAAGCGTTTATATTGCATGCTGTTTTGTACTTTGAACATTGCAAGCCTTCATCAAGAAGGAAGAAACTGAAAGTCACTATGTAAAGGATGCGAGTGGTCAGAGAAGCAGCCGACCGATGGAACTGTCTGGTGTAAAAGTACGCTGGCCTCAGCTGTGGCTCACCAATCAGCCTTTTAGACCAGTCAGCAGCTTAACTGAGAGAGTTTTAGTTGCTTACAGATAAGCATCTGACCTGTGCCACCAAGGAAAAGGATAGACTAAGAAGAAAAAGTTTCTTCTTAGAAATGACAGAGGTCGATTCTCTTTTTTTGCACACATCTCCAAAGTATGCTTCAAAGTCCCGTCAGTCTTGAATGGTTCCAAAATTTTACAAGACTTTTTTTGTAAATATCTTTGTCAAACTGACATCTACTAAATCATCCAGTACAGCACTGTGGTTGGTCTTATTGTCCTAGATCCCACTAACTTTTTCATCAGCTGTGTGATGAATTATTCGCATATCCTCAAATGATTTTTCTCTTAATGGGCTTCATTATTCCACCACTGGGAGGCTGAAGGGTGTTTTTAACTGTGTTTCAGGGTGAAAGTGGGCCTGAGGGCCCGAGGGGACTTTCCGGTGAAACAGGAAGCGATGGAGCAAAGGTAATATGAACTGTGGTATCACATTAATTGTTTTATTGTCATTAGAACATACTCTTTAATCTACTCGAGTTTGTTACATGTGTACTTTTCTTTGTTCTAAACAGGGTGACGTTGGCTTGCCAGGTCCGAGGGGACCAGCAGGCCCAACAGGAGAGCCAGGAAGAATCGTGGGTTAAAAGTCACATTTGAGAACTATATTTAAAAGTGCCTTAAAGACACATATGTTAAGCCACTCTGCATTTACTCTGCATGTGTTTTAGGGTAGCAGAGGTGACCCTGGTGATGCTGGACCAAGAGGAGAGCCTGGAAATCTCGGACCAAAGGTTAGACTCTCCACGTTTGTCTCTGTGGTAGCTGTCTTCATAGATTGATTTTCTGTAGCTGCAGTTCCTTGTTTTGACTCTTTGTTTTATCTCTACTCAGGGAGACCGTGGAAGAGGTGGCTTCAGCTATCTGGGATCAAGAGGAGAACCGGTAACTTAGAGTCAATGTATTAACTGCTTACAGTTTCTGCCTGAAGGGGCCAGGTAGCTGACGCTAACTTTCCCCGATAATACGCAGGGTGACAGAGGAGACAAGGGTAAGCGTGGACCTCGTGGCACCAGAGGTGACTGTGGTCAAAAGGGTGAGCCTGGACTCAAAGGAACTCCAGGACAACCAGTAAGTAGCACCTCAGATGAAGTTTGAAGTTTCTATTTCGCTCAAAGGAAAGCTGTGTGTGTGCAGTAGCCACACTTTTCTGATTTATTTCCTTCCAACAGGGCGAGCCAGGGTCCCAGGGTGAACCTGGACTAAGAGGCCCAAGGGGAGAATCTGGGCGCGATGTGAGTACACAAAAAACATCCAAAAAACTGACAGACAGACCCAAATTGTAGTTGCATTCGCAGTGTGACATTTCGCATTGTCTTTTTGCAGGGAGATCCTGGCCCTGAAGGGGATCCCGGCCTCACTGTGAGAATATTTCAACCAACTGCACTTTTATCACGTCAGCAGAAACACATAATGATGATTTAATGATGTTTCCTGTCTCTTCCTGCAGGAATGTGATGTCATGAACTATATCAGAGAGACGTGTGGCTGCTGTGGTGAGTTTGTTTGCCCCTCTCTATACATTCATGATATCAGACTGCTCTGTTAGATTCAAGATTCTTTATTTGTCATATGCAGATTAGTGCAATGAAATGCTTTGGATAGGAGAACCATTCCAACTCGCGAGAAGTACTATAACATGCAATATAAGTACTGAAGATACAAGAAATAGAAATAAAAAT